>JAABNY020000039.1:70219-85974 GCA_015164015.2 Brevimyrus niger
AGATGCTTTTAAAATATTGAGTCAGAAGAGGGGTCAGTCCATGTCAAATCATCCACACTTTCAGACCTCATTGTCACGAATTTTACCGAAACTTGGCACGCTGATTTGGTCACATGAGTTACTAATGAAACTGAAATTGGGCGTGTCTTGGATCAATATTGAGGGAGATTTAAGCGAACAAAGATTTACCTTTTTGGACCTTGACTGACTATATTTACCTTAATGTAAGCTGCACAGAAATAGTAATTGTTTTAAAGCTATTGTCCAGCTTTATAGTTTGAATAAATAATATTCCATCCCCATATGAATAATTACTATGTAATAACTGATTAAAATATACAAAATTCAATAACAAACCTATATTCCAAAATTGAATGCATTTTTTTTTTACTAAAGCTAGCACATAATGTCATGAACATCTTAACATAAAATCATCTCCATAAAATATGGTCTTAGGTTTTTGAGTTGTTGCTGAGATATCCTCACTGAAATGTGTATTGTAACACAAAAAAAGAGAACTAATGGTACAGTCAGAATAGTTTATTTTCCTCTTTAGTTTACACTTTTGACTAGACAGTGGCCTACTAAAACCTTCACTTTTCAAAAAAACCTGAAAAACTAAAAAATAAACCAACTAGGTAGGCTTTTAGGCTACTAGGGCAAGGAAAGCATTTCAACACTGGTATAGTAATGCACAAGGTACATACCAGCAGTACTGTTTAAAGGGAAGGTGGGAATGTAAGAACATAATTGCTATACTTTCAATTTATAGTCCATCAGAGCCTTCGATGCAGCTATTGTGTCTTTGCTTGAAATTATCTAGGTCTGCCCTGCTGTTGTCACAGGTTCAGCTGCTAAAAGCACATCCTGATGATCCATAACAAGTCTATCAGGATGGCGTGGGAAAGAATACGATGGAAATGGTCCATGTCTTAACACTCCAGTGCTATAGGCATAGTTTCAACACATCCTAGCCAACAATCATCATATGCAGCCACAACATAACCTTCGGTGCCTGCAAAGTCGAGTGATTCCCTAAGTGTGCACTTATACTGGACCGATTTGTACACCTCACTCACCTGATGAATGCAGGGCATTTATTAGCCATATTCATGTGGGCCTAATAGTATGGCAAGTACAGGTGTCTGCAATATTGGTAATGAAGCTTTCCTTAAGTTTCAGGTAAGGTGTTACCCTTAATGTTATTACTTATACCTACCTGTGCTTGGTATACTATTTCATGTCAGATTGGCTGCCATGAAAAAGGCCCATTAGTGATTGTAAGGAACTGTAGTTTTGATACACATTTTTAATAAGTAATGATATCTCGGCAACAACTCAAAAAACAAAAAATAGTTGTTTTTTTTTTTTAAATTAAATTTCTAATATTTTAATCAATTATCACATATTAAATGGATGGAATCTTATTAATTTATTCACTATTTCTGTGCAGCTTACATTAAGGTAAATATAGCAAGTCAGTCATAGTCTCCCCCCCCCGCCCCCCCCAAAAAAAAAAAAAATTAAATTAGTTTGTTTGCTTAAATCTCCCTCAATATTGATCAAAGGCACTCCCAGTTTCAGTATTATTAGTTACTCATGTGACCAAATCAGCATGCCAAGGTGGGGACCCACCCTGGGCAGACGCCAGCACACCGCAGGGCACGTGCACACAACTACAGGGCCAATATAGTTAACAATCGTGACAATGAGGTCCGAAAGTGACATGGACTGACCCCTCTGCTGACTTAATATTTTGAAAGCATCTGGTCAGTCAGGTCTGCATTTGCTCCAGCCTGAAGAAAATCTAGTCATAATCAGAATTGAAAAGTTGGGCTGAGGAGGTGAAGGGCTGCATTTTCTTAAGTGTCTGCAGCACTCTGAAGAAACGCTGGTGGTATAACCAAGGAATCTACAAGAGAAAAGATAAATATGCGATAATGCTAATGCCACTATAAAGATTTACTCGATATAAAGCAAGCTGGCTATTCTCTGCAAGGTACAAAGGATAAAAAACACAATAAGAATACAATGCATTACTTTGCATGCCTTTTATGAATTAAACTGAAAGCGGATGGAAAAAACATACATTATACTCAAACTAATGTGACCTAAATTGCCAAAAAATTAAATACAGATAAAATCAAATACATAAAAGCTGCATGGTGCGCATTGTCCCCCATCGTTTAATGCTTAAAGCACACTTCCCGGTATCTGGTGGCAGTGCGGCTAACTGTAGTCATGAAGCCTTTGATAACCAAAACAGCTTAATGTGTAACGTTACCTTTCATCAATAGTAACTGACAAACTCAAGTGAAATAACAGTAGCCTTGATAGCTAAGCTACCTTTATATCTTTTAATTATGATGAACATTAACAGCTAATGCTGAGCACGTATAAAAACAACATATTTAGTATATTGACAGCTAATGTATTAAGTGTTCTTAATTTTTTTTTTATCAACATACCGCTTAAAGTGCTTGCTAAGTAATGGAAATTAATGTGATTCTATGCCATGAATGTCAGTGTTTGGAACTATTTACTGTCCCCACGAGCCAGAAGCTTAACAAATTTCTCCGCCATTTTTTTTCAATGGGTCAATAATCCTCCATGTGAAACGCGATAGTCCACACGACTATGTACTGCTCAGTGACCATCAACTTTCAAAATTTTGGTCAAGCTATCAGTTGGAAAAAAAATCCAACAGACCTGTTCGATGTCCGAGTTAAGAGGCGTTTGAGTTCCAGGGTTCTACCGCATATCATCTTTGGGATATGAGATTTTGGTCATATTGCTCAGCCCTGCTAAAAGCAAATTAATGAACACAAATAAATATTTTAACGTGGTTTTGTGTTTTCTTGCGGCCCGTCATCCAAAATCGCGCCTCCGCATTTCTTCTTCAGGGGCTCATGCATCGGGTTAGTGCCACTGTTTGTTTACATTTATACTTAAAATTTGAGGTCAGTTTTATTAGGTCGTACCGCTACAGTATATCGTGTTTAGCTGACATGACAATAAGTCTTACTTGACGTAAATTAATTGACCTCAACATTTCAGTTACATACTGATTTCCGGTTAATTTCATGATGAATCAATCATGATGCATGTTTTATTTCAAGCAGTTATGATATTTAATATATCTAATTCTGGAAACATTTGTGATCTACTGAAGGAACAGGTAATGAATAGCACAAGTAAAATCCTGATTTCCTGTTTGTTCATTATTATTAAACCGTGTTGCATCTTTTCTCAAGTAGCGACTATATATTTGTTCATGATTAGTTCATGTTTTGTAGTTCAATAGTAACTGAGTTATTACTAAGTATTTGTGCCCCATCAGGTAAGGTGTTACCCACTATAATGCTGCAGCTGCTGGCCCCTTTGGCAATTGATTCACACTTTGAATTAGGTAGTCTGTCATCAGTGACAGTAGCTCATTGGAGAAGAGGGATGGAAAATGCAATTTTGCTTGCACTAATAAATGCTGCTGCCTGCAGGCTTGTAATCGCCACTAAAACGTTGCAGTTTTTTTTTTCCCTATGTAGTCATAAATATCATTATTGCAAATATCCTTGAAATACTGCAATACAATTTTGAAGCTGTATCACCCACCCCACTGTGCAATGTAAATTACAGTAAGAATTGATTATTGATTAGTGTTTTCTTATGAGCTGCAACTTTTACAACATCATGGCTCAGATATAGCTCATTGTAAAGTTCAGTTAGAGTACTTTGCCATGGTATTTAATGTAATCTAACTAAACATAGTCTTGTGCAAATGTAAATTATGATCACATTCTTAGACAAATCACACTAAAATTGAAGTAGTGCTGAGTACTACTCAGTATTGGGAAAGAAACTTAATTGTGTCGCTTAGGCTATGTTTACAGTACAAGCCTCATTGTTCAAGCCGTTCAAACCTTATTCCCGCTTGTATCTTACTTCATCCATCCATTCTTTCCTTCCCAGTCTCTTTTACTCTTCCACTGCACTTCTACTCGGTGTTCCTCCTGTCCGCCTCAGCTAATGGGTGTTGGAGCCTTCAGCCGTATGGCTCCTAAATTATGCAACCGTCTCCCTCTCCATATCCATCACCTGGACTCTACTGCAACATTTAAATCACGTCTCTAAACTAATTCCATTTAAGCTCTTTCACTCTGCTGACCTTCATTCACCACCTCTCCAATCTAAACCTGTGGCTTTGTATCGCTGTTTCATATTGTTGTTTATCTGCTTTTTATTTTCTATTAGGTGGCTTTGAGTGTCTCAAAATTCATCCCACAAATTTTAAGCTAAACCCACCAAATCTGAGGCATAGTAATGGGGTCACACTGAAACAACTGGCAAAATCACCATCCAGAGTGCACTCCTGCATCCAATTAAATTACATCCTGTTAGAAGCCAAAAATGCTGCCATTCTCACACCTTTGATGGCAGTGTCCTCAAACTCAGGGTCAGTGGGTAACTATGGTACAAGGATAGAAAAAGTGGGCAGAGTCTCCAACAGCCAATCAGAATTTACTCAATGACTATAATGGGAAAAAAAAATAATGCTGCCATTCTCACACTTAATGGCAGGGTCCTCCAATTTTGCAGAGTTGGTCAATGGGTGACTAGTTCAAGGTTCAAAAACAGTGAGCAAAGCCACCAACAGCCAATCAGATTTCAGTCATTGAGTTTGATGGCCATTCTCACAATTTGGACGGCAGGGTCTGTATGATTCGCAGAGTTGGTCAATGGGTGACTGTGGTACAAGGTTTGAAAGTGTCTGGAACCACCAACGGGCAAGCGGATTTTTCTAAACTTTTATTTAGCTTTTAATAGCTACCTCTTTCAAACCAACATGAGGGTTGTTCACAAACTTCAGTCACAAGTAATTATTAATATTACTTTTAATAATGTTATTGTTCAGATTTTTAGTCATTCTTTTAGTCATTGGAGCCTTGACGTTTCACATTTGTACTTACAACGTGTATCTAACTATTGTGAACTCCTGTGAAATGGCATGCATGCACACATTGATGTGTTTTATTACAGCTGTAGCTCTCCTCAATTGTTATTTTGCCACACAGTCTGCTAGTGCTTTCTAGTGGTGACATCGTTCAGGAATAAAAACCGCACGAATTCCGATCTGACCATCCTCATTCATGTCGTATGATTGGGAATCGGATGCATATTTGGTGCAGGACCACATATGAATGCGACCCAAACCGCATTTGAAAAGATTAGATTTTTGCATCCACACAGCTCTACAAACATCAGATCTGTTTCACATTAAGACATAATATGAGATTTGAGTCACATGACTGGTAATGTGAATGTGGCCTTACCGTACGTTCACACCGTGGACAGCAAAAGTGTCGGTAATTGCTCTGCCCACCCTGTCTGCAGTGCTAGCAATTGCTGTGGATGCTTTCTAACGTAATGTAGTTCTAACAATGCATTATGTTAAGACAAACCCTACCGCTGTAAATAGGTAACGTTAAATTTACAGATCATTTGTATTATTTTTCGTTCTTTGGTGCCAAAAATAGTATGTGATTTAAAAAAAAAAACAATTACCACAAAAAATTTTATGCGCTTATTGGTCTATGCTTCATTTAAAATTTTTTGTCCCTGTACCAAACACGCTTCAACAATATTGGTGTAACGTGCCAGTATAATAAGCGTAAGAGTTTGCGTTCATTAGCCTAGATAATGGATATCCATCCATCCATTTTCTGAAACTGCTTAATCCAAGCTGGGGTCCAGGGGGGACTGGAGCCTTTCCTACGGAACAAGGGGCGCAGGCGGGAACCAACCCTGGGCAGACGCCAGCACACCACAGGGCGCACACACTCACATGCACACAACTACAGGGCCAGTTTAGACTCACCACTTAACCTATCCTGCACACTTTCCGGACCGGGGGAGGGAACCGGAGCTCTCGGCAAAAACACACCGGGAGAGCATGTGAACTCGCTGCAGAAAGGACCCAAGACCAAACTCGGGATCTCTAAGCACTACACCACCACATCACCTCTGATAATAGATATGTTAATGGAAACTTGTAATAACAGTGTTGTTTATATAGTTTTATACTGGTCTTAAATGTCCCTGGCTACTTTGCTCCTTTTACTTCACTTGTTCCAAGTCACACATTAATTCAGTGCATCAGACAAAACAATGAACCTCTTTGTTGAACTTTTCACGTAATTTTAATTTCAGTCACTATGATTAAATGCTTAAATATTATCATATGGCAACCAACATAATGCATTACAGACTGAAATCTTTGCCCTTGAACAGAAAAATATTAGCCTAGGCATGTCTCAGTACTGAAAAACGTTTATAATGCGTACATCTTTATTGTGTTGACACGCTATAAGAATGCATGTCTACATGGGTTTCTTAGATACATTTTTATGCCACCTAAACACCATATTTTATCATGTCTAGAGGGTAAAGTTAGGGCCAGTAGAGACGTACTCTCTCGCAGTTTGTACCTCGGCGTTGCTTGACGATATCACTGTTGGGTTGGAACAAAAGTTTACATGGTTGTGTTGAGGAGTTCTCTTTAGCGGAGCATTTCTTCATTCCGATTTGTTGCCACCGGACTGCATCATAGTTCATTACCATAAAGCTGACCGGGCTTCATTTTGACATTCTTGCCGCCCAGATCAGGACGCACCACTCCTTACCGCCTGTCGACGTGTTCCCCCATAGAGAATGTATGACTGGTTGCTTTGACATCCTCGCCACTCGTGGGGTGAACGTACCTTTAGCCGGAGTCCTAGTCATTGGCACATGAAGGAACAGGTGCAGCTCCGGTGAAGCTGATTAACATTGAGAAGTCATACAAAGTTGGGCATTTTTGGAGAGGAGGGGAGAGTGTGTAGGGTTGGCTTCAGTGGTTTTGCAGTAATATCATTATACTGCAGTTATTTTTGTTTTTACTACAGTATGATGTAGGGGCAGTATGACTCTGGTGGTGGGTGATCATCCAAAAAATTAATATCTTTATTAACACACGATCTCGATCCGCGATCTGAGTTGCGATCTTTCTTAATTTTCAAGCATTAACACCAGTTCTCTCTAAACAATAAAGCCGCCACTGTAGTTCGCTGTAAGTACAGATACTATGGTTTGCCGTAAGGTGGCAGGATGAACAGGTCTGGTACATGGAAAAAGAACAATGGGGCAACGTGCCTACATCCTGGCTGCTTTTGGCTTAAAAGATGTTATTTGACTGATGAACTTGTAGGAAGTTACATGCATCTGGCACTAATTAGGGTTTGTGCCTATATATACTGTATACGCACACACACCTACCTACCTACCTACTTGATTCTTTGTTTGGTTGCAAGATTGCTAATTTATACTACCTTTGAGTGGCCTGTTTATATTCTAACTTTTGTGTTTTGACTCGTGTTCTGGTTACTAGATTTCGACATTGCCTGGTGACTGGAATTGTTTGCCATACCTGGTTTACACTGAAATGCTGCTAGATCCTGACCACAGTTTTTTTGTCTAGACCCTTTTGTTTCTCTTTCCAGTTACACTCACTATAAGGAAGAGCCTCCGAGCCCTTGGCCTTTTTTTATAATAATAATACATTTTATTTATATAGCGCTTTTCAAGAACAAGATACTTATGCTTTTTTAAACTTTTTTTTTTTAAACTGTTTTTGCACAGACTCACTGTAATAACCAAAATCTTCACTGTGTTGTCCACTCTGCTTTACATGGGTGAAGGTTAGAGGCAGGTGGGGGTGGGGCGCTCCACTGAATACATCCTTGTTTGAGTGTCTGCGAATGGCCGTGCTGGCGTATACGTGTGGATTTACTTGCATTTCTGTTGGTTATAAGGCCTGATGTTAGCACATGGAGTACAGCTTTCTGTCCAGTGCAAGTCCTCTTGGCCCGGAGAGCAACAGCGTTAAGATGCAGCTTCCTAGTCAGTGTTTACGAATGTGGGTTCCCCTGCAGCTGTGTGTGCTTTGAGTTACCCAAGCAACATTGATAGATTTGGGTTTTCTTTATTGCCCCTTTTCGGTGGCACCTGTGGTGGTTCTTGGCCAAGGTTAAACTTGAATGAACAATCGTGAGATGTTAGTTTTGGCCTCCTATCCAGCCACTTGCCCGGATGCATGCTCCATTAAAAGTATTATATAGATCTTATTGTGCTAGTATCCCACTGAGGGTGGGGGCACTTGGGGAGTTATGCTCTGCTTTTACAGGTTTCTTCCATGGTTCTGGTGCAACCAGATAGTCTGAACTGCCTGTTGTATTTCTTACGCATCATCTGAGATGGACTCATGCTTACTCTGAGGTTTCTTTTCTTTTTTTCCCGTTTCCCATAAAAGCAGGACTTTAAAACATGATCTGATCTAAATCGTTTAGAATCAGATTTTTCTTACTGAACCCAACCACGTACAAACATAACACTCTCTTTTATTCCTGATTGTCAGGTAATTTTGCTCATGAGGGAATATTGGCCAAGCACCATGTGTTTTGCATGCAATGACTCTGTTGCCATGGCTGTTGCTAGGTGAGTGGCAAAAGCATTTTAGCAGTCTACGTGTGTTTGTAAGATGAGACATAGTGGCCAGTCTGTTCCCCTCCCCCCTCGCCATTATCTAGTAATCTAGTAACTCCCCCCAATCCTCCTACCGACAGAGTAGCCTACGGTGCACTGGGGCCACAGTTGTGGAACTCATTAAGAGGGGGATGGGGCAGGGGTTTCTGGCCCTTCTGATGGAAAATGATTAGCCCAGAGGGTTAATGGGGTCTGCCGGCGAGACACTCCGGCTAGGAGGGCTGGCGGAGGATTTAACGGTGGGGTTGGGGGGGGAGGGGTTCTTTGTCATTGGTTCAGGAACTGGGCCCATTCTGTGGATCCCTGAGCCCAGCCTGTTGGGGATCTCCGTCAAAGTCAAATTACTTGTACGACATACAGTGAAATACTTGTTCTGGTAGGTTCACCAGCTGTGAAAATATGGAGTATATATTATACTGAATGTAAAAAAAAAATATACAGAATGTAATGAAATGTACTATAATATATAGTGCTCTGTATTATTTCAAATTTCAAGAATTGATTCGATTCGATCATCACGATTCTGTCCATTCCGATCCAATATCGATTTGGGTCAGTGTTTTTAAAACAGTTTTTTAACCTAATTTTGAAAACATTAATACTTCCGACAATGGACGTTTTGAAAAGATGACCGATTACAGATTTAAGCAGCGTTTTTTTCATGTTTCTATAATAAGGATTGGTCCTTACAGCCATCTTTAGCCATCAATACTTCATTAATTTGTCATTGAATGTCAATATAATACTAGTATCAATATGTTGCACAACTGCACAGTCACGTAATTAAGGTAACGGCTAAAAAAACTCTCTTAAAAACACTGACCCAAATCAATAACGGATCAAATCCGAACAGATTGGATCGAATTGTGAAAGATTCTAAATCTTGAGAATCAGAATCAAATCGATTGTGGAAATTTGAATCAATATCCAGCACTAGTTAAAATGCACAATAATGTCTTGTAAAACACATACGTGTTCATGCTGTTACAATCAATTGGCGCACATATTGCTTTTAAAGGTGAATTTTGTAAATTTGTATACCAGTTATGTCGATCCCCGGATATAGTTAAATATGTAATTGTATATGTATGAACATAGTAATGAACAAAGCGAGTAATAATTCTACATATAAACTATATGAACATAAAGTATATAAAATAATCATTTAAAGGGTTCTTGTGCACCTTTTGATCTCATGCCTGCATGCACACATGAGGTGCTGCAGTGCTTAAATTTATGCATCGCAATGTTGAGCTTATTGGTCATGCCTGCACAGTAGGGGTTTAAACATGCATTGATGCATCTCTATGAAACGATTAAGGTGCCAATTCAACTGTATCGATCTGTTACGTCAGAGTCGGTTATAATTGATTTTTGGGGGCAAAAACCTCCATAAATATATTCGTATCTGGGTAGTATGCTTATGGTCAAGCGCCGCAGGATTATGAGGAAAGAAAGTGCCAGTGCATGAACTTCGGAAACATACGATGGCTGGGGACGGCTCATTAATATTCGCAAAGGAAGTGCGACCTAGTGATGGCTTTGGGAAATGCCTTCTTTTGTAGCACAAAAATGACAGAAAGGCTGTTACTGTGTACTGTAAATTCTCCCCCAGGAATGCACAACCCTTTTGAAAGTCAGAACTAATTTTTTCAAAGTAAATATTCTCATGAGTGGCCGAATTGCAACGGTATATTTTGCTGACTTTGTGGGAGTCCCCCTCATTTACTTTTATTCTCTATATATTTCCAGAATAGAAGGTTACCTTTCCTATAGAACAGGTCTATACATTGTCTATACATTGTCCTTTTTTGTTTTTTTTTTTTAAATGAACTAAGTAGCCTTATGTTATTCATATTATTTACACCACAGCTTGTCATTTTTGTCTCTACACGGTCACGCATTTACAATTCTCCTCTGTTCTCTATTGCGCACTGCGAAGTTCCACCCTGATGAGCGCGCACACGCACGTGTGCGCACACACAGACTTGTGAGCACACTCCCACCAGTGGACAGAGAGCACGCGTCAGAGAATACATTGTGTCAAACACCTGATAAGCAGACAAAGATATGTTTTGTGTTCACGTATGGTGGTGCTGAGGGGAGAGGACCACTCTCGCCAATGTATACCGTCGTTGCCTTGTCTCCCATAGTTGAATGATTAAAGCACACTTTACATGCCATATTTGTATTATTTAGGTTAATCCATGCTGTCACATTGCAGCAAACAGCATGTGGTCAAGTGAAGTGTGATTGCAAAATTATTGCAAGTGAACACAAAACTTTTCCAAAAAATATTTTCCCACCCGGAGGGGCTCGTTACTGGTACGTACATGATGACAATTTGCAAATCGGTAGGATGGAAGTCACAAGTGCAACACGATCCACAAATGGAAAGGACGTGATCCACAAATGTGCAAAACACGTATCACATGTACAAATCGCTCCATTTTTTTGTGGATATGTTAGACAACGCAAAAAAAAAAAAACACACCCTATTTGTGGATAGTCCAATATTTGTGGATCATGGTACATATTTGTGGATTTTCTTCTGTGGGTTACAAATAATAAAAGTCTAATAAAACTTCCACACAAGTGCCACATCCCTCGTGCTGGCATGTAACCTTGTTTGTCATCCAAATGATGAAAAAATGTTGCTGTAAACAGTATATTTTGCAACACAATGGAATAGAGGATAGAGCATATTATAAATCAATAGACATTTTTGTTTTGTCATCCTATATATATATATAATAATCTCGTTATATTGCGCAGCCCTACCGCCAATGAAATTGATCATCTCTCCATCGATTTGGAAACATGCCATGATTGATCTTCTGCTTCGGCATCCCTGCTCTGCTAAAAACTTGTGCTAGCTAAAACTGGAAAACTATTTCACCACTCAAAGCTGTTACTCATAAGAGTAGTAAAAAGCGCTATATAAATGCAGTCCATTTACCATTTACCGGTACTTCAGAAAGCCTGGTACCGTAACATTTAAATTTAGTACCGAATTGGTACCGAAGTACCGGGTCTTTTGACAACGCTACCTTGTAGTATGATCCTGAAGTATAGTGCTCTCTGCATATGTGTATGGAGTCTGCTGTTTACATTGCATTTAGTTGCTCTGTGTGACCCTCATTGGGAAATCATACCCAGGCAGAATTCAGCAATCTGAATATGACGAATATACCATCAGACTAAAGGTGAAGGAGAAACTGCAGTACTCTCCGAACAGCACTGGGCACTATGGCTGCCTGTTGCGGAGCTGGATGAACTTCCGGATGACGGATCAGATGGTACTTTCAGCATTGCTTATAGTTCCCCCGTTTTCTGTTAAGGGTGGAGATGGTGGAACAGTGAGGAATTATGGTGAGGGTGGTGTGCAGCAGCAACAGCTGGGATTTTAGTTCTGGGTGCAGGTGTGGATTGGAGGTTTGTGTGTGTGTGTGTGTGTGTGTGTGTGTGAATGTGTGGGAACCAAATGTTCCCCTCAAAATGTGATAAAATCCTGTTTTTTTTTTTTTTTTTTTTTAAATAAAAAAAAATTGTGGGAGACTATATTTCAGGTCCCCAACAAAGATCAATCAAAAAACTGTCATGCCAAAAGTCTTTTATTGTGTTTGGTTACCTAAGGTTAAGGTTAGGGTTGGGTAGGGCTTAAGGTCATCATGTTAGGATAAGTGTGTGTGTGTGTGTGTGTGTGTGTGTGTGTGTGTATGTGTGTGCGTGTGCGCTCATAGGCATCATGCAGGATGTCGCCGAGGTTGTTCTGGAATAGATTTCAGTATGTCCCCAAATATCAGTTTTCTTTGGAAGGTTTGCATTCTCCAGAATACTTTTGGGTGGATGTCATATATACACACAGAACCTGTCACTTGAGCAGAGCTGGGAAAGTGTTTGGTGTGGGTGGGGCTCCCTGGGAAGGAAATGGGACTGCGAGGGAAACACAAAGTGGTGCTGTCTTCTGTATGAAAGGCAGAGCGTCAATGCAGGAAGGAAGGGGTTAACTGGGAGCTTTGCAGGGTGGGGGGGGAGAGGGGGGGGGCTGTCTCCCAGGGAGATGGCTGCACATGCTGAGGGAGGCCTGAGCAGAGCTGTTAAAATGACGGCCTGGGAGTCAGTGCTTAGCTTGTGCATTCTGCTGCTGGAATGCCAGCGCCGCCATGGTTACGGGGCTTGTTGCAGCCAGGCAGGCAGAGCACAGGGGTGGGAGGCGGGGGGCTGCCTGCCTGGCTGCCATTATGTAATTCTTGTGCCTGTGTGGAGACGTGCTCAGTGTGCTGTGCCGCACCCCATCACTGCACATCCCAGCACATCCCCGCTGCTGTTGCATGCCTGATTACACGCATGCTGTCTGTGCCTGTCGTTTCCTCAGGCTTCTCCTTTCTGGGACGTCATGTGAATACGCTGAGTGAGTGTGTGTGTTTGTGTGTTCGCGCATCTGTCTGCATGTACACCTGTGGGGGCACCAAGCTGTGTCCTAAATATGGTCACTGCTCGGCGGCAGATGGTGACTTCACATGCTTCCCCTGGCGTGTCCCCTTGCATACGCTCCCTCCACCCTTTCCCAAGCCCAGCTTCATCCCTGACATCACACCCCAAAAGCGGCTGGGAATCCCATTTAGAATTCCCTCAGCCCATCCTGCTTTCTTCTGCTTCTCTTGCTATTTCTCAATTTTCATATTTTTCTGACACTGATGAGGCCTTGTTGTGAATAATGGACAACTTGACAAACTTTAAACTTCTGCTTTACTGTATTGGCCAGCCTAGATGGAGTATCTTAGGGAGTTTCATTTCGTTCTATCATTCTTCCACCTCCTACTATCTAATAGTGTCTCTGAAAACCATTACGTACAGTGGCCAAGGGGCTGGTATATGGGTGTCTGACACCTCTGAATGGTATGTTTGACCTGTGATTTTGGGAAGGCATTGTGTGATGAATATGTCTGTCTCCGTGTACTGAAATCACTGTGCTCTGTGCTGTATTAGTATGGTCTGTAGGTTGGCAGGAGCTTGCTCTGGCTCTGGGGCCTCAAGTGCCTTGTCTGGGAGTTTTCAAACAGCCTCACCTCCAGTCATTCACTCAGAGTATCTATATATATATATACATGCAGTCTCACACAGCAGCCTTGGTGTTGTGAACTCTGGCCTGGACATATTCCTAACTCCTCTGCCCTGTTTGTCAGCGATTTGGTGGATCATCTTTTTTCCACTTAGCAATGTAACTATGAGTTTTTTTTAACCTGGCAGTTTTTATGTGATTATGCCACTGCTCAGCTATAACGTAGTTCACAATGAAACTGTTCCTAGTAGTCTAATGTACATATCTGATACAAAATGTCTAGGGTGAGGTGTTATTACAGTATTATGGTCTATTCTCTGTTTTCATTTTCCTGATTACTTCAAACTAGCAAAAGTGGGCTTATTTTAGTCTGTCTGTCTTTATGTATGTCTGTGTGTGTGTGAGAGAGAGAGAGAGAGAGAGTGTGTGTGAGAGAGAGAGAGAGAGAGAGAGAGAGAGCTTCTCCAGTATGTATGTATGTAGCAGTACTAAGTGCATTCACCCAGACATGTTTGTGTGTTCGCTCTGCACTCTGACATTCGGCTTTCTGGCATGCTGTGTGTTTGTTCTCACTATTTGACCAGTACATGCTTGCCTCTTATTTACAGCTTAACTATTTTTGCAGGACCCTTCAGCACAAAATGAGCGTCTATTTATTACGTGACAAGGCAGTAAACGTGGTCTCTAAATATAAAACCTGAAATTCAGGCTTTTTTTTTTTTCTCCATTACTGAGAAGTGACCTTGATATCGACTTAATGTCACTGAAATTAATGTTGATATAATAAAAAAAAATGGTGGAAAGAGCGCAAGAGGTTTATTGGTCAACACTTGAGGTCTTTGTCAACACAATGTACACGGTGCCTTGAATTGGCATTTCTCTTGAGCCCTCTATGATGCTATTCATAAATACAAACCAGTATATGTATAACATCAACAGCCCAATAGATTAAATTCAGTATAAGAGTGATTGACTTTGTGTGGTGTGTTTGTATGTTTGCATATGGTAGTGCAAATGTGCAGTGTGGTGCATGTAAAAAATGTGCAATTATAAAAACAGGCAAACAGGCAACAAATAGCTTCACTGGAAGGTAGGTGGGGGTGTCTGATCCGGGTAATAGCAGTCTTAGAGGTTGGGTGGGTGACCATTGGGGGCAGTGTCTCTCTTTGGAGGGGGGTAGAAGGGTATTGTGCTGCCTGACTGCCTGGAGCATGGCGCTATTTGCAGTGTCTGGTGGTGACAGTTCAGATACTCCAGAACCTTCTGCCAGATGGCAGGTGAGTGAACATTGAGTATTGGGGCATCAGCGATGCTTTACTGCTGCTTTTCCTTCACATGCAGCATGCAGGTGTCGATTGTGTGAAGCACAGGCAGCGTACAACACCAGTGAAAAATACCTTCATGTAGGCTGTTCCCTCCAGGGATAGTATCAGTTACCCTGATTGCATTTCCTTGGCAATTATTTGCCAATTGGTTGTTTTTTGTTTTTTTTTGCTGTCCCTGATCGATTGAGTTTTTTTTTTAGCAGACTTAAACATTTTGTAAACACTATATTTTGCGATTGCATGCAAAATATTTTAAATAATTATTTTCAAATAAAAATGGCTTCACTGGTGTCAAATTAAATTGGTCCTTCCAAATGTTTTTGTGGTAGTTCCTCCACAGAACGTTTTGTTCACATCATCCCGCACTGTCAAATCTCTAGATAGCAGAGGTTTCCCGTAAGTGTTTTTAATTCCCTGTCATGCAACATTAATGGGGGGAGGGGGCACAGACATGAGGAATCTTTGAACACCAGCGCCCCGACAGCACATGGGACACGTGAAGCCAGAGAGACTGGTGTCCAGTGCAGACACCCAGTTTATCGAATCAATGACGACGATTCCCAACCAACGCTGTGCCGCACAAATGGATAAACAGTATTACAGCACATCTGAAGCATTTTATTTAATTGTTTGTTTGTTTGGTGAGTTAAACGCTCCCAAATGCGATGGCAAATGTCAAATGTTGTGGGCAGTGGTGGCTTGATGGTTAGCGAAGCGCACTTGTAATCGAAAGATTGCAGGTTCGAATCCCCCACCAGCAAGTCACCACTGAGGTACCCTGAGCAAGG
>JAABNY020000039.1:86074-97337 GCA_015164015.2 Brevimyrus niger
CCTGAGCAAGGTACCGTCCCCAAGCACTGCTCCCCGGGCGCTGAATTAGCTGCCCCCTGCTATGTCACAAAAGTCACGTATGGGTTAAATGCAGAGGACACATTTCGTTGTTGCGCACCCTGTGCTTTGCTGTGGTGTGTTAACAATGACAACTGATCTCTAAATTTTAAGTGCATTTTTTGATCCTTAATTTACAACTGACTAGTGAAAAAGAATCTACAGGCTGTAGCCCATCATTGGCAGGGCTGGTCATAAATCCCCCTATGGTAATATCTTCTGTCTTGAGGTACTGGGGGATATAAACTTGATATACGGTCTACCTTTAAGGGCAAGAAAACTATATTTGGTCACAAATAGCCAACAATTTCTTTTTTGAAATGGTTTTATTGGACGTTCAACACATGCCAAGATATCACGCATGCTCACACACGCACACAGCAAGGTTATCCTCCATTAACAGACCCCCTTATGACAGCTACCTAGTGAGACTTCAGTAATACTGTTAGTTTTATGGAAATAACTGTTGAAGTAAGCAGCTCTAGAATTAAGATCTACATTATTTACATTTATTCAGGTTGATAGATTGCTGTACCTGATATTGCACATCCTACAGTGTAATTACTGCACATCCATATTGCAGTGTTGTATATTGCTCTGCAGTATAGTGTCCAGCTCTACCACACCCTCATTGTGTATGTGACCCCCTTCACATACAAAACCTATTCATGTATCAGATAAAAACAGCACAGGATACATACGTTTTTAGTCCCTCTCAGCCTTCCTTACTGGTAATGTAATGCGTGCCGTGTACTTCCAACTGATATCAGTGTAGTGAATAGAGGGAGAAAAACCAATTCTTCCTCAGCAATCCAATGATATTTATGCATAGTTGCCTGACTCTGACTTATTTAGCTTGTTGAGATCCACTGAGACAGATAACTGACAAAGGAGTGAGATATAGATATATAACACTGAGATGTTATGCTGGCTGGAAATGCTGACTGCTCTGTTTTGTTGGTGTTCTGTTATAGCCAGGGGCATAGGAACCACACGAGCTTCCTGGTTTCATTAAATAGACCTTTGAATTAAAATTAAGTTTTGTCCCCGGTTTCAAACTCGCTTCTATATTGCAGGTTGTAGCCTTTGAACATGCAGGCATGGTGTGATCAGTGCCTGCTGGTTTGTTCTGTTATAATAATAGTGTTAAGTAGTGCACTTGTAACTAGGCATTCATTGGAAGCACAGCCAAGCAGCACTTATGCCTAGTCAGCTTCTCGACAGCACATGTTTAATGTGCTATTTGCCTCGCATAGATATTGCTTTGGACAGAAACATCTGCTAAATGTAAGGTAAATGTACAACCCTGTTTCCATAAAAACTGGGACACTGTGTAAAACACAAAATAAAAACAGAATGCAATGATTTTTCAGATTCCTTGAGCTAGATAAACTGTTTCATTTGTTTGTTTGTTTTAGCCATTTCACTTGAAGCGTTTATTATTAACTCTTAAATAACCAGTCACCTTAGAAACTTAACTAGCTGGCCAATAAAAATAGGCATTTGTTTTGAAATTCAGCTGATGAAACTCCATAAATTACCATTGGAAGGGGCAGTGTGTGGCTGAGTGGGCTAAGCCTGTGTGCCTGTAATCACAAGGTCGCTGGTTCAAGCCCAGCCTCAGCATATCTGCGCTGAGCAAGACCCTTAACCCCCAGCTCCCTGGGCACTACTACAGGTGGCTGCCCTTCACAGATAACTTGCTCTACAAAGAGCAAGTCGAGGGAGACATAAAGACAATTTCCCCAGAGGGATCAATTAAGAATCGATTGTTATTATTGTTTATTATTAAAACCACACTTAATTGAAAGTAGAACAAAGACAACATCAAATATTGAAACTGAGAAATTTTTAATTGTATTATGAGAAATATATACTCGGTTTCAACTTGATGCCAGTAACACATTTCAAAGAATTTGGGACATGGTCCATAAAAGACTGGAAAAGATGTGTAATGCTGAAACAAAACACCTGGTTTGTTGGGCTGGGTGGTATTGCCGAAAATGTTATGAGGTAACATTTTCATAGGTTTATTTTCATAGGGTAATTAAGATCTACATTATTTACATTTATTCAGGTTGATAGATTGCTGTACTTGATATTGCACGTCCTACAGTGTAATTACCGCACATCCATATTGCAGTGTTGTATATTGCTCCGCAGTATATTGTCCAGCTCTAGCACACCTTCATTGTGTGTGTGACCCCCTTCACATACGAAACCTATTATGGAAATAAAAAAATTCAGCCGTTATCGCTAATTATCACAATATAATCCATAAATCCACACACTTGTCTATTTTCCAAAATCACTCATCCTATTTAGGGTTGTGGGGGTGTTCAAAGGCTATGGGCTCAAGGTTGGGAATAACCCAGTATGGGGCGCCAACCCATGTCAGGACACACACACACACACACACACACACACACACACACACACATTCACACTCACACTCTCTCTCTCTCGAGCAGCTAAATTTCACTTTCAAAACTTCAGGATCTCCTGAGGTCTCCTCAGTTCCCAAATGTCTATAGCATTGTGTTGTTAAGAGGTGATGTAATACAGTAGATAACATGCCCCTGTCCCAATTTTATTGAAACATGTTGCCAACATCAAATTAAAATTCCGCACATATTTCTTTGTTCTACAAATATTTTCAATTAAATATGGGTTATATTATTTGTAAACCATTGTCTTTTTTTATTTTATTTTTTTTACTTTTTACGGAGCATCTCAACTTTTTTGGAAGCAGGGTTGTAAATATACTGCCTTATCACAGTTCTTGTGATTGTAAATATACTGCCTTATCACAGTTCTTGTGATTGTAAATATACTGGCTTATCACAGTTTTTCTGGTTGTAAATATACTGGCTTATCGCAGTTCATCTGGTTGTGAATATGCTGCCATACTGCAGTTCTTGTGGTAAGTCTGAAACATTTATCGTGGATACAGGTGCAATCGGTTATGATAAAATATCATTATATTGCCCACCACTATGTTCACGTCTCGGCGTGTGCACGTTCACCACCCTGTACAGTATTGTTTGATGGGAAGCCAGTTAAACATCCCCCATCAGTGGTATTTCATAGTGCTCCCTGTGTATAAATCTGTTTTCCCTGAGCGCAAATGAAATGGAAGCCACCTGGTGCATGAGCCGCATTCCAATGCCGGTGGCTATCCGTTTACAGAACATTTTCCTCGTGGCCCCAGAACATGAATACACAGCTTTATGGGGGTTATTTTCCTGGGTTATTTGAGTTCAGGACAGCAAGAGAATAAAAGATGGCAGATTGTGACTTCTTTACACAGGTGGGCAGCGTGTTATTTACACTGTCCCTATCCTTAAGTGAGGTACCATTGGCTGCTCTGTAAATAAGGCATTTCAGGCTTGTGTTTTCCTGCATGGCCTTCAGCATTACGGAGAGAGAGGCAGAAATTAAAATTTTAAATGTCTTATTTTAGCATCGTTATAATATGTTTTTTCTATAATGTTAGCATGCCCCGGGGGTTTTGGGCAGCCAGTTGACCTTGGACCCCCCCCCAAAGGGTTTTTCTCTCCATACTTGAGTTTTTGGTTCCTCTCCTCTTTCATTTCTTTGCCTTTCCTTATGCCTGTTTTTGTATTATTTTGTCTTAATGAGGTCGTAATGTATCACGACACACCCACGCAAAGCAGTACCTTGTGATGGGTGCTATGTGAAAAATAAATTGATTTGGAAGTGCTTATAAATGATTCAAAGGTTCCCTTGTATGAATGAAGATAAGTTAAGCTAAGAGTCTTTATTGTCATTGTCACTTGACAATGAAATTGAGAAAGTGCAGGTGTGAGGCTTGAGTAATAAAGGAATATAATAAATATACAAATTGCACTGACTATACAAGTCGCACTTACTATACATATTGCACTGAATATATAAATTGCACTTATGAAATATAAAAATGAACAGTTCTGTTTAGAGTTTAAGGTCACGGTTGCTTTTGGTTAAGAACTTTTGCTTTGTCCTGATTTTCATTGTTCTGTATCTTTCCTCATGGCAAAAGCTGAAAGAGACGGTGACCAAGATGTGATGAATCTTATAAAATGTCCTTAGCTTTTTTTCCAGTGTCGGGAAGTGTCGATTTGTTCCAGGGTAGCGATAGGGCAGCCAGTTGACTTCTCAGCTGCCTGATGATCCTGTGGAGAGCTTTCACACACGCAGAGTCCGTACGCAAGTATGCTCTCGATAGAACAGTGGTAAAAGGCAAGGAGTAGGCTTTTGGGGAGACGGTTCTTTCCAAGGATTCTTACAAAATGCTCACTCTGCGGCGCCTATTTCCGTTCAGTTCAACTATGATGTAGTACTGGATGGGCCATTCTGGGGAACTGATGGGCAGATATGAATAAGTGTTGATGAAGCTTAGTTTTGCGCGGCCGACTAGTCTGGCGCGATTGGGAAGGTCACCATACGGGCCAGAGTGGGTCTGCGGGAGCTTGAGGAAGCTGCTTGGCTCCTAGGTGGGATGGAGCTCCTGGGCGACCACATTAATCTGCACACGCATTTTTAAGCCAGAACGAGGTTGGTTAGGATAATGGCTGTGGCTTGTGTGCATGGAGAGAGAGAGCTTCTGCTACTAGACGAACGTTCCTTTTATGTCTGTGTCTCTGTGCATGTTCCTGTGACGTCCGACAAGGAGGCAGCCATATAGTGTAAAGGTCACTTTAATAGTTTTATACAGGTCCACCGCTATTTTTAGCTTTATACTAATTATTATGCCACACATATTCAGGGAAGACATCCTTCTCCTCCTTAAGTCATTTATTCAGCTCAGCGTATCATATTCAGGGTGGCGGGTCAGTGCTGCATGTGAGATGCAGGCACACCACAGCATGTGCCCTAGGACCTCCCCCTCCATGTTCCTGGGTGTATTTTGACATCTAGCCCCGGGGTAGCGCTCTGGAGCAATGCTACTCGTTTTATGTTGTATTAAAAATAATTATTTTACTAAAACTAACAGTGCATCATGTACTGCAAGAACAGAGACGGGTATGTGGCATTGCAATTATAAATGTATTGTATTTTAGTTTGCAGCTGGGAATCTTTATAAAAATCCCATAATGAGAAATCATACCAATGGCAGTATGTTTGGACTTCTTCGAATCCGCTAGCTATAGTTGTTTTCATTCTATTCAGGGACAGTAGAATGTGTGTGTGTGTGTGTGTGTGTGTGCGATATCCTTCCGGAGATCATGCTGCTGGTCATTCAAGGTATGTTTATGTTACTCAATGGACCATCTGCATTGTTTCAGTCTTCGAGTGGGGAGACTGGTTTTTACTTCATTTTTACTACTCATCTGACCGCTTTCTTGAATGTTTTTTGTGTATAGTGCCAACTGCGCAGCTGTTCTTCCTTTGGCCAATGAATGACTGAGGTTCTCTTACATCAGTGAGCTGAGCCTCTGTGGTCTAATGATTTTGTGGTGATGTTACATGGCCTCACGCACAGCCAGCCCCTATGATGAAAATTACATCACAGTTGCTGCATTTGCTGTCATGCTGCCGCATCCACGTGAAACCAAACCAACCCTTACACGGCCTCATGTGGAGCTGCCCAACTTGGTCTATGTGCCCAACCTTGGTGACAAATTGTCACAATGGCTATGCACATGGTAGTACATCCGTAACTGCAGTACACATGAACCAGCCTCCAAGGTGAGAACTACACACAGTGACTATTCACCAGAAATTGCCATGTGTCTGGTGGCACTAAATCGGTTATTCACTGCTCTCACTAGGAAGTTCTGTGGTTTGGACAGTTAGGGAAATTTGCAGGTTCTCCAGTCAACCTGTAAAATTTGCATGCTTTTTCTATTTCTGACAGTGGCCCATAAATCTATTGTGACATTACCAGGTACCTTTGGATATGACAAAAGGTATTTGTATATAGTAGTGTTTGTTTAATGGAATTTTGCTTATTGTCATATTCATATGTTCATTTATTTTCTTTGCAAGGATTTAGCAGCTCAGAGCATACACAACTACTGTGTGAGGGAGGCCTGGCCCATTGAGGGAGCCAACTTCGCAGGGTGCCTCTTGGTCAAATCGGTAATAGGAACTTTTAATTGGTAATATCTAGGGGTGTAAATCAGCTTTCCTCGCGATATGATACAGTATCGATTCCTTAAGCCAACGGTTAGATTTTTTTTGATACCTCTGAATTTCCCAAGATACAATGCGATGTGATATGATTAGATTCAGTTCAATACTGGGGATAGTAGTTGAAATGATGAAATTTCACACAATCCTTTACAATTCAATGGATTAAAAAAGCACAATATAATTAGCATTTTTTCATATTTTATTGGGAACTGTAAATAAAATCTAGTGTAGTCAAGCATGTCCCATAAATCAAGCAAAATAAAGTGCAATAAGGTACACATAAAATGGATTAACATGGTGAATAATTATTTTTAATTAAGTCCTCTCCAGACAAATACAAAAGTGTAACAAAAAGTATGTCCATAACGGTCATGACCTGCTCGTATGACCCTCTCGTGTGCTAGAGGCTTCTTACTTGGTCCAGCTCCCCCATTAATTTTTATGCCCTTTTTTAAGATTAGTTGATATAAATTGGTGGCTAATTAGGCGACTCTGTAGCTTGCAGTAGTTGGCGCGGTTGAACACATCATCCATCCTCTTTTTTTATGCCATGTGATCTACCCAGACCACTATCTTTGCAATCAACCAGTAGATCGCGATTGACGTGTTGGGCACCCCTGGTGTAGACCATGTATACGTCAGAGTGGATCATGAAAACAATACTGGAACAGGCCAGAAAATAAAAACGCATGTATCGATATTTATGCGGTCACATCGATGCATCGGATTGTTTGCCGTTAAATTGGTATATCGATACAAATCAATATATTGTTACACCCCTAGTAATATCCCAACCCTATTATCAAAGCTTGGAATCAGGGCTGATCCAGGCATATTTAATTGACTGGTAACAGTTACCATAGCACAATCCAAAGTAATTTCCTGTATCCACCCAATTTAGGTCAGTTGTGCAGGTTGTAAGGTTCCATTGCATGCTACAGTAAACCTGAGGCACTTTTGCTTGAAACTACAAACTATACTGTCAGCCATGTGGAAATTTATTTAAATAGAAACCTCAAAGTAGCCCAGCAGCTACCTGCATGTTTGGAAAGCCTTTGTAGGGCAGGTACCAGCAGAGCATCTTGTAATGCAACAAACCGGCAAAATCACCAAGCTTACTATTGTTTGTCCACAATATCTTCTCTTACAGAAGTTGCTGTAGCTGTTGAGCTGTTCTTTTCTTCAGTGCTACTTCAGTGCTTATTGCTTCCATGGTTTACTAAAACAAGTATGGTGTTCCACTATAACTGAATTTAATAAGCATAAGGATACACTGAGTTTTTACGGATCACTGAGTTTTGGGCATCACAATAAACATCTCATTAATATCTCAGGCACGCTACTAATTTGCTTACCAAATAGTGAGTGTAAGTAACTGTCCATTAACCCCCAAAATGCTAGAATCCGGACAATGTTTCACCTGTCATCTAAAGCCCTGCTGATGATACATCGCATATAAGCGCAATTTAAATCGTGACGTGATCGCGACAGCCTGATCTAAAAGTGTCCCGAATTTTCCCCTCATGATTAATGAGGTACCTTTCTGTCTAGGCCTGTCACAAGTCCCCTGATTGCCATTATTTGAGCTGCCCGTGATTATTTTGCATAGTCGGTAGAATAGTTGTATTCATTCAATTATATAAAAAATAGCTGGACAAAACAGAAATATCACACTTCCATTACTGATTCGGGTATTGATTCCGTCATGTATGTAACTGTTACAACACTCCCTATGTCATGGTATCTGTTCTATGGCCTGCACTTCCGGTTTGTTCTGGCTGCTGAGGCTCGTAAGCCGCCTGTCTGCTGCCTGAGCGCAGTGTCACACGCCGGGTGTCACTAAAGACGCAGCAGAGATTTTCACCACTGACCCCCAGTCAATGACGAGTGCAGCTGGAGTGGCATCTGGAAGTACTTTGGCTTTGTGCCGGATGAAGACTGTAAACCCCACGACAAATACAAGCCTGTATGCCAGTTGTGCCACCGCACAGGACGACGGGGTGGGGGTGGGGGGGGCGAACACCACAAATTTAGCTGAACATTTAAAGGCCTGACACGTGACACAGTGCAAAGATTTGAGAGAGTCATCTTTATTTCTCCATGTCAATGCGTATGAGCCTGTTGTGGTTGCAGTACAAATGTAACCGTTAAATAAGAATTTCACCACAACTAGCTATGCATTTTGCACATACACTTTGCGAGGCGTGGTTATTATTGTTAATGAAAACATTCTTAGGAACTGGAATAAGATGAAAATAAAAAAACTCAACACCCTGAAAACAAATGGCACTACATCATGACATTTTGTAGCAGTCGGTCCTACAACTTTACATCTATCCCTAGAAATAAAATTACTGCATATTCATTTAGTTTATGTAGGTCCTACCCTCAAATTAAAAACTAATAAAACCAGCCTATAAACTCGAAACTACAGCTATTAAAAAAAATCAAGCTATAATAATACTACCACAAGGGCACAGACAAGTAAATGGCGTTGCAGTTACAAGCATATTTTATTTTAGTTTGCAGCCAGCTAGGAGTCTTTTTAATCCCATAGTGAGGAAACCCATAAATGCTGGTATTTTCAGACTTCCTCTGTCCGCCTGTCTTTGAATCAGCTGCCATATTTGTTTTTAGTCTAATCAGTGTGTGTAAAAAAAAAAAAAGTGTTTAGTCTTATCTCCTTTCTACTACTTTTCCTGTTGCCAATGAACGATCAAGGTGCGTTTGCATCACTGAACAGGCCATCCGTGTTGTTTCTGTTGTCGCACCCCCCCACCACCCCCCACCCGCCCCCCTGCAATGCAATCAGTTTGCCAAAGTGACCAAGAATGACATCAGCACAGCTGCACATGTGGTGCTGCATCCGCAGTATCTATAGTTGTTTCAGACTTAAAATGTGTGCGATTGCAAGGCAGCTTGTGAGCAGCGATGCAGCAACACTGGCGCATCATGTTGAGTTATAGCTGCCCAGCCAAAGCTTTACATGAAAGCTACCTTCCGCGAGGAGGATCCGGCTGGAGCGGCTGCTGCTGTGCTGGGATTAGGGGAGCGTGTACCGGTCGCACTCATGACCGTCACTATGATCCCTGGTCGCCCGTCGCTTCTGATCTGTCCGTTTTTGGTGGTTTCTTCCTTTCACCTCTTCTTGAAGTCGGTGAACGGCCCGCTTCTCCCACAGAGCTTATCTACCTGCCCCAGGCTCAGGGCGCTGGCAGCCTGTGTTGCTTTCATAAGCTTTTTTTTTTTTTTCTAAGAAGCCTGGGAGCCTGAGGAAGAGGATGAAGAGGCAGACTTTTGGGCAGTCTCCAGGCATTCGTGTCAAAACCCAGAATCCAGGTCCCTCTGCCAAGGAGGTATAGGAGTTTAGAAGGCTTAGGGGTGTGTGTGTGTAAAGGACGTTGGCTGCGATTAATACCATTAGTTGTGAAAAAGAGCCACATGAAACACAAACTGTCAAAGCTCCCCCTACCCCCGTTTCGGCACTTTTTCGCAGCAGTGACAGCATGCGGAGGGGTACGCATACTGTTGTGTGTGCTGCTTGTTCCCAGGACAAACAAGTGGGCGGGATCTCAGAGGTGGGTGCCGCTGTCGTAACAGCAGAGCACGTGGGGACACTGCAGTTCACTCCAGTGCAGCCTGTGGCAGTTTGTGGGTGAACAGGGTGACTGAGTTGGTGCCGACGCTTGGAACTGGGGTGCTATTTGCCTGTGGGTGTTCATACCAGCTCCTGTGCCAGTGCCAATGCGGGCATGCGGCCTCCTGCCTGTCTGCCTTCCCCCCCCCCCCCCCCCCCCCCCCCCCCCCCCCACCCCCCCCTCTTCCCTCCTCTCTTTTCCGACTGGGTTGTGTTTATCACGGAGATGCTTCTGTCATGTTGATCAAACATGAACTGGATTGAGAAGGAAAACCCTCGCACACAAAAAGCTCTTTGTAGTTCAATCCCCCCCCCCCCCCCTTTGCTCTAGTTCCTTGTAGCATTTCTCTGCAGTGTGTGTGTGTGTTGTGGCCACCCAGCAGCATCGCTGCACCGCTAACCGGCGGAGGAAGCCTGCCAGTCTGCTGGCTGCCGTACCTGTACAGGTCGTGTATATGTGCATACGTGACATAACATTCGCGGGACCTGCCACCCGAGCGGGGGTCTGGCGTCGTATGTGGCGCAAGGCGGCAGGGCGTGAAAAGTCCGCTGGTCTCTCCATGCAGCACAGCAGGCTTACAAGAGCCGCACCTCTGCTCTTACTGTAGCTGTCAGTGCCGAACATTCGGACCTCGTATCATTCTGAGCCGAGTATCAAAGTGGCTGTTTAACCGATCACTCCCGCCGCTGGGCTAGCTAGTGAGTCCACACTCGTAGCACTAGCAAACGTAACTTAGGAAATGTAGACCGTCACTTTTTTTTCCCTACAGTTTTTTCTTAAAACTTCATATTAGTGCTGATGTAAATTGCATTTGTGCAGTCATAGGGGCTCATTGCTATTATTCCCCATTATACCAGCTGCAAATCATATTGTTCCTAAAAATATTTTGTAGATTTTTAGTTTTATTTTAGATGGACAGGCTCGATAGGCCTGAATTTTGTTTTCGATGATTAAAACTATAGATGATGCTTCTGAACAATCAAGACACGGGCATTGGTCTGATGTCAGTCATGGCTGATATTTAGACTTTAGTCAATATTTGAAGCTAGCATCAGAGCTAAAAACATAGCCAGTGAAATAATGGAGATGATTGCACTTCGCGATCCTTCGATTTCCGCTGTGGAGGACTTCACTGATGTCTCACCGCCTGCATTACATCATCGGGTTGCTAAACACGTCCACAGAATCTAAAGACGCACCGACGCCCACAACAGTTTCACTGCAGATTTGTGGAGCTCGGAGGTTTAGCCGGTTATTAGTATCCATAATATTACACAAAAATATATCGGTAGCAGCCGAAATGTCCACATCTGTGCACCCCTTGGTAAAACATGCCCTGCTCTTTCATTCCTTAGAGGTCTGGGGATGGAGTCGGGGGGGGGGGGGGGGGGTTTTTGTGTCTTGTTGTGGGGGGGGGCGGCAGCCCACCA
>JAABNY020000039.1:208859-223967 GCA_015164015.2 Brevimyrus niger
TGAAGCAACTGCCATGTGATTGGTTGATTAGATAATTGCATTAATGAGAAATTAAACAGGTGTTCCTAATAATCCTTCAGGTGAGTGTGTATATATATATATTCCTCCAGAATCCAAGGTTCAACCAACGAGCAGACCCTCCTCATCCCAGCATAGACCTTACCAGGGGGTCTGGGGAGTGTGATCCCTCTGTAATTGGGACACATTCTCTGGTCCTCTTTCGTAAAGGTTGGGACTACCACCCCAGTCTGTCTGTCCAAAGGCATTGTCCCTAAACTCCATGCAATGTAAAAGAGGCATATCAGCCAAGACAGGTCAACAACACCAAGAGCTTTCAAGAATTCAGGGTCTCATCTACTCCCGGAGCCATATGACCAAAGATTTTTTTTTTTCGACTACTTCAGTGACATCAGCCCTAGAGATGGATAAGCCCCCCTCTGAAAGTCCTTCCCCAGGGCCTCTCCCCACTACTTCCACACCCGAGTTTTTGCTTCAGTAACTGCCAAAGCCAACTGGCAGTACCTATCAGCTGCTTCAGGATTCCCACAGACTAAGTTCAGAAGGCCTCCTTCATCAGCTTGACAGCCGCCTTTATTGATGGTGTCCACCGCCGGGTTTGGGGATTGCTGCACCAACAACCTTGCGGCCACATCTCCACACAGCCGCCTCAGAAATGAGATCCCAAAACATTCAGGCTCAATGTAACCTGACTCCCTCAGGATGCAAGAGAAGCTCTGCCGGAGGTGCGAGTTCCCCGACAGGGGCCTCTGCCAGAAATGCTCCAATCACACACTCACTATGTGTTTGGGTCTAACAAGTCTGTCTGGCATCTTACCCCGCCATCAGATCCAACTCACCACCCGGTGCTGGTCAGTTCACAGCTTAGCTCCTCTCTTCATCCAAGTGTCCAGAACACACGGACGCAGATCCAACAATACGAATACAAAATCGATCATCAGACTGCAGCCTAAGGTGGTCTGGTGCCACCTTTACGTTTGAAGATGGTGTTTGTTATGGACAAACTGTGGTTAACACAGGAGTGCAACAGCTGTGCACACCATTCCTCACAATCGCACCCTTCCACTGTCATAACCTAACCGAGCGTTGAAGTTTTTCAGCAGGGCAATGGAGTGTCCAGCGGGGGCACCTTCCACCACCCCCCTCCAAGGCCTCCAAGACGGCCGGATACTCTGAACTTATGTACGCACAGACGAGAGCCTGGGTCCATCCCACTGCTCAAAGTCTAAGGGAGGCAACCCTCCCATTCACTGGGGTAAACTCCAATGTACTGGCACCAAACTGGGGAGCTATATGTAGGCCCACCCCTGCCCAGTGCCCACTGCAAGTTGGACTCCGATTAGCCTGCAAACTTGCTTGCGTTCCATGTAAACATTAGTCATCACTGATGCAGTGCATCGTGGTCTTCATACTTTTCTAAAGACGCTTCCTTGTGGCATTTGCCAAAGTGGATAAAGTGCAAGTGAAGGGCACAGAACAACTGTGAACAAACAGAAAAAGTGTGGTGATGTGTAAGTGTGGATTACGTGGGGAAATTGGGATGAAACCTGGGACTAATGGAAATGCTCTAAAAGGGCCATGGCTGCTCTCTACTCATCATGTGGCCCATCCTTGATTTCATCCCACTAGTTACAACCTCTCGTTGTCTGATTGCTCACCGGGTCACCCTCCACTGAAGGAAACAACATGGACGACGTGTGCCGGAGCTGCGTTCAATGGCGCTTTCCCTGTTAGTGGTTACATATGCAGATAAGGTAAGGAGCACAAGCTGATGCGGCGGGTTGCCACACCCTTCCCACAAAGGGATGAGACCCCCAGTGCAGCTGTGATACCTCAGCACCACACTAGTTTTACTATAAATCCATATGTAGACGAATATGCAGATGAATAACATAATACATAGTGTAATGGCTGCATATTTGCACAAAAAGGAACTAGTTAACTGGTTCACTTTGTCAATGCTTGCTTACCCAATGAATGGAAATATTTTCATAAATGGTGTAAACATTACTAGGTGGATGAAGATCATTTTTATTAGTTTTTTTTTTAGGTTTTTTTAAATAGTCAAGTCAAATCAAGTAGGTTTATTGTCATTTCAGCCATAAACATAGTGCGCAGTGAAATGAAACATTGTTCCTCCAGGAAACACAAAGGAGAAAAAACAGAGACAACACAAGATTACACAAGTGCAGGCAGGACAGAACTATACAGAGTGCAAGGAGAGCAAAGAGAGGGAGAGTGCAAGATAAACACAAGAGCAACAATGCAATACTACAGGACAATACACATACAGTGCAAGTAAACAATAGCAGTACGAGGACTGGTTTGACTGAATACAGCATTATGACAAATACTGCATTCTAGCTGTAGAAGAGTGCATAGATTGAGGTAGATTGTAATGAATGTTGAGGGGTGTGTGTGTGGGGGGGGGTACAATCCATGATTCAGTTCTGATTCAGAAGTCTGATGGTCTGAGGGAAGAAACTCTCCCATCCTGGCAGTGAAGACCCATATGCTAACAGAAGGAGGGAGAAGAGGGTGTGGGAGGGGTGTGTGGGGTGGTCCACAGTGCTGGTGGCTTTGTGGATGCAGTGTGATGTGTAAATGTCTGTGACAGTGGGGAGAGAGAAGCCAATGATGCAACGTAGGGGAGAGAGACCCCGATGATGCGACAGAGGGGAGAGAGACCCCGATGATGCGACAGAGGGGAAAGATACCCCGATGATGCAACAGAGGGGAGAGAGGTTCTGATGATGCGACAGTGAGGAGAGAGACCCCGATGATGCGACATAGGAGAGAGAGACCCCGATGATGCGACAGAGGGGAGAGAGACCCCGATGATGCGACAGTGAGGAGAGAGACCCCGATGATGCGACAGTGAGGAGAGAGACCCCCGATGATGCGACATAGGAGAGAGAGACCCCGATGATCTGACAGTGAGGAGAGAGACCCCGATGATGCGACAGAGGGGAGAGAGCCCCGATGATGCGACAGTGAGGAGAGAGACCCCGATGATGCGACAGTGAGGAGAGAGACCCTCGAAGATGCGACATAGGAGAGAGAGACCCCGATGATGCGAAAGTGGGGAGCGAGACTCTGATGATGTGACAGTGGAGAGAGAGACCCTGATATGCGAAAGAGGGGAGAGTGACATACTCAATGATGCAAAAGGGGGAGAGAGACCCAGACGATGCGACAGAAGGCAGGGAGACTAATCTAGTTTGCATACTTCAGCAGCATAATGGAATTTCTGAAATTCAATCATGAATTTTGGTTTTGGTGCCACCTCAAAATTTTCAGTGGCCCCATCTTGCTACCCCTATGGAAAATGTCTGGGGGTGCCACTGTAAGCCTTCCTGGGAGAGCTGCTCCTTGGCTAATAATTAATCTGTACAGTTGAACACAAGGCAAAGGCTGTATGGTCATTTTTTACCAGTTTGTCAGTGTCCCCTGGGAAGAGGGGTGTTTGTAAATGCCAGATCCTCTAGGGGTGTTTGGCATAGAATATCTTCAGGGGAGGCCTGCAAAACATGCCCCAGGGTGGTAATTCACCCCCCCTGCCTCCCACCTGCTCATGTCTGGCCCCACTCCTGAGCCTCTCGTCTCGCTCCCACAAGCAAAGCTATCCCACAGCACAGAGTGCTCTGCCAGGCCAGCTGTGTAGGCCAGAGTGGGCACAGGTGTGTGTGTGTGTGTGTGTGTGTGTGTGTGTGTCTTTGTGTTCTTGCAGGCTGGTCTGGGAGTGATCCCAATGTCAGCAAACCACAGAAGGGCCAAAACGTGCTTTCGCTTTCCCAACCGGGACGCAGGGTGTTTTTCGCACTGAGGGAGACACCCACAAGCATGCGTGCTCCCCTTGTTCCTGTTAAACCCTACGACCTCCTGTGCTGTCTGCTTCCTGCACAAATGCTAAGCGCCGCAGACCGTGTGGCAAACCAGTCTTCATCTGGACCCGAACTGCCAGCCCAGGAGAAGCCCTGCCTGGCCCGCCACAGGCCACATTTCTATCTATCTGGTTTGATGACACTTTTTAGAACACCTCAGAAGGCGACGCCTTTACCGAGCCCACCTTTCCGCAGTGGAAAACTGAAGCTGGCTTGGAAGTGCCTTGTAACCGTCTCTTCACAGTATGGCTCAGCTGTGGGTTGTGGAAAAGTGTAATTATGCATCTACATTCAAGCACCTTTATGGTCGGCTACAAAAGGACACCTGGAGGACATTTCATTATATGTCTGTCTGATGCCCAGGCATCTCCACCGACAAGGCTTAGTATTGTGTTTCTGGAGGTGTTGGCCCAGGTGAAGCAGATTGGCGTTCAGCGATCATGATCTGGAGAGCGGTGTAAGCACTGTCTACCCTGTCCACTCACCCTTTCACTTGGTTCGATCCCCAGTAATGAATGTTTGAATGTTACATTTATTGAGTGCTTTTCAAGACACCCAAAGCACTTCAACACAACCAATGGGAAGCCACTTCACCCAAGCACCAGTGTGTATCACAAACCTGGATGATGCAATGGTAGCCATTTTGCACCAGAATGTTCACCAGACAGAGGAAAGGTGACATGCTGGTGATAAAAGAGATCAACCATACAGCTCACAAAAGAGAGGTGTTTGGTCCATGCTCCTTTCCCACCAGATTTCCCACAATTCATGTGCCTAGAGCCAGATTTAGTAGACAATGATGGGTCAGCCAAAGCCTCTGCCTTTGACTGCCACAAACTCTACATTGCTTTTGCTGAACATGAACTGCTGGAGTGGTGCCTACAGTGATAACTTGCTGATATACTATAGCACAGACTGTATAAGTGAGATGATTAGGAGCCAGATCTGATAGGGCCACAGTGGGCAATTTTAGCCGGGACATCAGGGTACCACACCTACTCTATCCAAAGATGCCCAGGGATCTTTTATGACCTCAGAGGGCCCTATTTTCCTCAGGTGCAGAGCGCCAAAGCAGAGTGGTTTTGCTAGTTTTATAACAATGTATTGCTAATTTTCGCTGCACGTGCACAAGTAAAACAGCAAATGATTTTGGGCCCACTTTGAACTCGTATTGTTTCTCAAATGAGGCGTGGCTGCCCGCATCGTCATCACATTGCTGTTTTAAGGCAGTGAAATGACAGTGTGCGTCTTAAGTCAGTAATGCACTGTTAAAAGGCTATTTCTTGTGGTGTGTTTTAGAAATGTGCGGGTGCACAATGCTCGTCAGGGATACAGGTTAAGCCCTCGAAGGTGCACTAATGGTTTTTCATTTAATTTATTTACATTTTATTTATACACATTTTAATATATAGCACATCTGGTCCTTTCACTTAATCATACTGTTTAATGAGCCACCAAAAGAAAACAGCAGTGTGAAAGCGCCTTATGTATATATCCCTGTGATCTCAGATGGTGTCTATGGAGGAGTGTGACGCACAACAGCTAAAGTCGCAAGTGTCAGACGGAGACATGCTCTGTGCTCGACGTCACGCTGGGTGGGGGCCCGAGCACAAAGCTAAATGGGAGGGAAAACAGAGGAAGGGTTAAGGTTTAGGGTGGGGGCTTTGCGTGTGTGTGTGTGTGTGTATGTGTGAATGGGTGTGTTAAAGAGAGAAAGAGAGAACTTCCTGAGCTGGATGTTGGAGCCTGGCTGCCAGCAACCACTCTTGCCAAGTTCCAACATGAAGAGGAAGGTGGATTCCTTGCATTTCCCCCCCCCCCCCCTCACCTTTAGCAGCAGGGAGGTGGCTTCACCTGCAGAGCGAGGCTCAGCTTGGAGGGAGTGCCCCCCCCCTTAAACAATGCCCCGAATTAGGCGCCAACGAAAGATTTCAGCCGACAAGCACCTAATCGGGTTAAGGAGCTGGATGGTCTGTCGGTCCATGGTTCTGTACATGACTTCAGCCCAGCCGCTCCAGTGAGAGCAGGTCTGCAGCAATGTGCGGTTAAAATGTGCCAACGTGAGCAGCTTCCGTCAAGAGAAGCATCTGAGTATGTGAGCAGGAAAAGGAGTAGCCCTGCACCCCTGTATTTCCCACCCAGCACAGGATGCTGTACGCAGGAAAACACCGCTGCCAGCCCAATGGGGCTATTGCACAACATTACTGTGGCTAAACGGTGCAGAGGGGGGGGGGGCATTTCTACTTACATTGCCACCGGCACGCTTACAGCCACACACAGGACGTATGTGGAGCAGCCCAGGGAAACACTCATGCACACACAAACGCAAACGTGTCAGGTGGCACCCAACTCTTGCACGCAAACAAATAGACACAGACACACATGCACAGACACTGATTCACATATGCATGTCAAAACAGTCAGCTGAGTGGACACACCCTTGCAGTTCACACTGTCTAGAGTCTTATGCTACGTGCTGTATAAAATGAATGTCAGCATTGGAAAAAGCTGCTGATCTCGAAATAGAACCCTGAGCTGACACTGGTGAGGGTGCTTCTCTCTAAAGGGAACCCCAAGCGGGGTCTAGGGGAGGGTGTCACTCTCCTACTCTCTAAAGGGAACCCCGAGTGGGCTCTAGGGGGGGGTGCTATTCTCTAACGGGAACCCCGAGCTGACACTGGGGGGAGCATTTTACTCTATAAAGGACACCCGGTGCTGACATTGGGGGAGAGTCCTACTCTCTAAAGGGAACCCCGAGTGGGCTCTAGGGGGGGGTGCTATTCCCTAACGGGAACCCCGAGCTGACACTGGGGGGAGCATTTTACTCTATAAAGGACACCCGGTGCTGACATTGGGGGAGAGTCCTACTCTCTAAAGGGAACCCCGTGCTGGCACCGGGGCAGAGTACTACTCTGTAAAGGAAACCCCGAGTAAGGTCTGGAAAACGGGACCCCTGAGCTGGTTACTTTCTGCCTGAGGTCCAGTGTGATTCCTCACAGACTGAGTAAGATAGAAAACCTGCTGAATACTCGCACCCCAGGGTCATGGTTGCTTAACCTTGCTATGAAGGGAACCCCAAGCTGGCAGCGGGGAAGAATGCTACTCTCTGCCCAAAGAAGTACTCAGGCACACGCACAGACGCACACGTGTGAGATCTGCACCAGCAGACAAGCAGACATGCACACATATAAACACATACACAGACTCTGATTCACACATGCGTGTCGGAAAACAAAGGAATGTGCCTGGAAGCAGCCAAAAATGTCTCAGCTTCTTCTTTCTCTGGGAGATTTGCTGGGAATGCGTCCGTTTAGGGGAAACGCAGCACAGTGTGTGAGCAGTAAGACTGCAGCAGGACCTGAAGACGCCTGAGCCACTCCCCGCTTCACGGCCCCTTGCAGGCCTGCCTTTATTCTGCCACATTATTCTGGTAACACGTTCATTATGGGATACTAAGGTCTTTTACCTATAAGAGCCCAGACCCATTTCTCCTTAACGAAAGATTATGGGGGGATATAAAACTAAATAAGACTAAAAGAGTAAATAGACCACCTGGAACATGTCTCTGTTTTTTTTGCTTAGGAACACAGATTTGCCTTTTTTATTTCTATTTCCACAACATGTAACAAAATTATGACATTGCTGGTTAGGGTTAAACAAAAAAAATATTTTCAGATTTGTCTTACAAGGCAAAAGTGTGCAAACTGAATAAAAATAAATAAGACTTCCTCATACTGGTGATCTTCTCAACAAGCCGCTGTAGCTGCAGAGAACTGAACAACAGTCTTGTGTAGTTAACTGAAGTATATGTACATAATGTAAGAACGTATTTAAAAAACCATTGAAGAGAAGCAATCCTGAAATAAATGTCATCAGCATCTTTAGCGGTTTAGCTTATGCCAAATGGTAACATTTGAAATAGTTTCGTTCCTCGATGAATCAATACACACACTGCATTTCTCACAGAGGGTGGTGGTGGCATTGACTTTTCAGAATTTGCAGCTGCCATGCTCGTGACATTTCACAGGCTAGTATGCAGCCTGGTCAGTGTGAACATCATCTGGAGCTCCAGTCTTGAGTGGTGGTGGTGGAGATGAGGCATTAAGTGTTGGACGACTCCTTCCTGAAAGCAGAAGTATTAGGCTAGGGGCAACCTCTGCCCGGAAGCTCCTTTGTTTCAGTGGCTTTTAGACACTACATAGTTTACAGTCATGGTGGTAGATCAACCATTCATTAATAATGCCTGATATAATGGTTTCCCAGTGAACAGTTAGGCGTACAAGAAGTACAATGAGGAGTGGGGCGGAGCTGTTAACCAGTCACCACCTGGTGGTAGGTTGGCTCCGCTGGGGAGGGGGGATCAGGCCTAGCAGGCCCAAGAGCGTAGTAAGGGTCTGCTGGGAACGTCTGGTGGAATCCCCTGTCTGAAGGAGCTTGAACCCCTACCTTCGGCAGAACTTCTTCCTCAGAGTCGGGGAACATTGAGTCCAAATGGGCCATGTTCCGTACCTCTATTGCGGAGGTGGCTGACTGGAGCTGTGCCTGTCATGGTGGCAGTCCCCGAACCCGCTGGTGGACACTGGCAGTAAGGGATGCTCTCAGGCTGAAGAAGAAGCCCTATCAGGCCTTTTTGGCCTGTGGGACTCCAGTGGCAGCTGATAAGACCTCCTCAATCCCACTGACACGCCTTCCAAAGAGGACTCCCCTATATCTGGGGTGAGATCCGCCCTGAGTTCCTCAAGACTCTGGATGTTGCAGGATTGTCCTGGTTGACATACATCTGTAGCATCGTGTGGACATCAGAGGTAGTACCTTTGGTTTGCAGACCGGGATGGTGGTCACCCTCTTCAAAAAGAGGGACTGGAGGGTGTGTCCCAACTATAGGGGGATCACACTCCTTAGGCCACCTGGTAGGGTCTATTTTTGGGTCCTAGAGAGGAGGGTCTGTCGGGTGTGTGGTTTTTGCCCTGGCCATGGAACAGTGCACCAGCCCTAGAGTGCATGGGAGTTTGCCCAACCAGTCTACATGTGCTTTGTAGACTTGGCGAAGGCATTCGACTGTGTCCCTCAGGGAGTCCTGTGGGGAGTGCTTCAGAACTCCAGAGTGCTGTTTAGTCCCTGTACGACCGGTGTCAGAGCTTAATCCGCATCGTCGGCAGTTAGTCGGACTCGTTTCCAGTGAGGGTTGGACTCCGCCATGGCTGCCCTTTGTCAGTGTCTGTTCATAAATTTTATGTACAGAATTTCTAGGTTTGTTGACCTAGAAATCTGTGGGGAAATTTTCTCTTATCATGCTGATTAAATAGCAGAAGGAATCCTGCAACAAATCCATCCCCAGGCATGGAGAAAGCACTACCACACTTTGAAGGTTCCGGTCCTGCAGGTGACAAAGGACATGGAGAAACCCATCCTGACTGTCATGCCCTGCATTTCTACCTCCTTGTTGACTTCTTAGCGTGGCTCTAATGGGTCACACTTGTTGAGCATTTGTCTTGCCTCTTGTTCCAGCCCTCGAGTGGATCACTCCAGCTGCCCCTTGTCTGCTCTCTTATAAGGCCAGAATAAGAGTGTCTCCAAGTCCGGTGCTCCCCAGTCCAGTCATTGGTGTTGCCCTAGTGTGTGCTCTAGTGCTTTCTCTTATTACTAGTTGTGCCTTTTGTTTGACCCCATGAGGTCTGCTGTTGTTTGCCGTGTTCCTATTTCCTTCAAGAAACCCCCTTGTTATTTGTCCTCACACCTGCTCCCGCCTCCGTTGTTATCGGAATGAGACACTGGTGACTTCTGAGGGAGGTCCACCATGTGCGTGCTACTATTTGCTCGCATGCGTGGGAGTTTTGTCTCGGAGTCTGGCAGACCATGAGTCAATGAGGCCGGGACAAAGCAGTGATTGGCTGGAATGCCATAATGAGGGCTTTTTCCACCAACTCCATGAGTCATAGGACTCAGAAATCAGGAGGTGACACCCAAACTCCACTGTTTGTGGTTCTTATGCAAATTATATTACATTCTTTATTGCTAGAGGAAAACTTAGAGGATCAGCTTGAACAGGACTCCAGGCTTTGAAGATCAAAAAAATGAAAACTGATCCCCCAGCTTGTAAAAATGTCACTGTTGAAACTGAAATGCTATAAGTCTTTTTGTACTAGTAATGTTCTATTTAGCAGACACCCATGCATCCCTTTTCCATACGGGTCCACTTGTAGGGGCGGGGAAAAATATCAATTTTATGGTTAATCATCTGTGGTGGACTGGCAGCCTGCCCAGGGTGTACCCTGCATCTCGCCCAATGATGCTGGGATTGGCTCCAGCTTCCCCGTGACCCAGATGGATTAAGTGGTATAGATGATGTATGGATGGATGGTTAATCATGATTCTGGTTTTGAAGACTCGATATTGATAAAAAAAAAAACCCCAAGATGAATTTAGTTGAGTTATGCCTTTTCCTAATGAATTACAAAATATATTTCTTTAATTTTACTTATATTGTATAGGTGGCGCTGCTTTCATTGTTTAGGAGGACTACAATAGTGTTACGCAATTGCTTCATGTCGCCATCTTGGTGCATTGTCAGTAAATGGTAACGGAGTACTCTGCACATGCGAATACAAACAAATCAAGTCAAGCAGGGCTTTATTCTCACACCAATCATTTTCAGTGCACTCCTTAAAGTGATGTGAAATAACATTATATAAATCAAAATAACAGAAATAAAATAACAGCAAACAATGTAAAGAGAAATGATACTAGGGGTGTGACTTGCTGTAAATAATGAGAATATTGCTAATTATCTGTTTTTTCAAGCATTGTGAGTAACTAATGCAAATGAAAGCATCTAAAAGTTTGCAGGTATCATTTCTTTCTAGCTGGGTACAAGAACTGCAGAGGGAAAAGTGTGGACAAAATATTTTGGTGTATTCACAGGTAAATATAAGAATAAATGTTATGCTTATTATTATGAATAGTTTTTCGTTATCTTTTTTGTCACGTAAGGGTAACAAAATTATGTTCCTTTGCAATGTTAATGCTACAGTGCTGTGTCATTGTTTTTACAATGGATCTGTGTTGATCACACATTTTTGAATGTGTCAAACATAGAGAATAGAGTCAAAATGGAATCCAATCGGGCACTTTAAGGTCAGGGCAGATTCCTGGCCCGAACAACACCCCATGTTCCTCAACTAAAAATATCATAATTTATTTTTTGCCACGTGTCTTTATGTTGAAGTCCTTCTGAAACATGACACGTGAGTTTCTGACTTGCCCATTTTTACTTGGCCATAACTATGCTTTTTAGTCTTATTTGCGTTTTGAAAACGACAGGTTGGTTTTGTTTTTAAAGAACTACACGCCTATGTTCCTCAAATAAGATTTTGTTATACAAGCCTTTGGCCTTTTCATTAGTGGTGTTCGCAATTTATTTCTGGTAGGTCTGCATTTGTAAATTTCTGTTTCATTTAGAGCTCTTTAAACATCACTCCAAATATTGAAAGCTGACATATTGTATTTCATATCTCATTCTATGATTGATAACTGATTGATATCGATTTCTTAACTTGTATATTGGAATTAAATTAAATTGGGCCATCTCTGCCACTTCCCTGGCCTACCCACTTGTCCTACGCAGGGGTTACAGGGGACCAGAGCTTATCCCCCACGGAACGTCACAAGGCAGACAATAACCCGAGACATCGCAGGGTTATTTAGCAGATACCTCTCAGAGAGGCGTCCCACTGCAATTTGTACTCGTACAACAAAAGCCTGAGTGTTTCACAGTGGTTTACCACAGAGGGAGCCTCTGAGAGAAGCCAAAGCCACCCTGAACCCCAAGAAGAAGGCTAAGAGGCCAGCGGCCTTGAGTGACAACAGGCTGGCATGCGTGTGTATATGCATGCGTGTGTATATGCATGCGTGTGCGTGCAGGTGCATCTGCATGTACGTGGAATGATGTGAACAATTAGCGTGAGAATTAGTGTGGCCATGTGCAAAGCACTAGTGTGTGTGTGTCATTGTGTATTTACATGTTTAGCAGACACTGTTATCCAAAGCAATGTACAAGTGAGAGAGCAGGATCAGCCAGTTTCTAGAGCAATTGGGGGTTAAGAGCCTTACTCAGGGACCCGAAGGTGACATCACTGTCCCGACTCTATGGATTGAAACCAGCGCCATTCTGATCACAAACACAGCAGCCCAACCCACTGAGACACACACCGCCCCTCTTAGAAGCATCCGTCACATGTCAGAGTGACCCCTGATGTATGGGAGATGAGTTTCCCCCGTTTAAACCTGAGCTGTGAGCTTACGTGAGTCTTCCCAGCAATGAAGATGTCTGCACAATGAGGCGAGACATTAACAGGAAATCTGGCTTCTCTGTTGAAAGGCGGCACCTGAAAGGCGGCGTTGCGAAGCTGACACTCTCTCACAACACGCTGCAGCCATGAATGCGCTGGCACGTGTTGCTGCAGCCGTTTGGGTTCGGAGCCCAGCTTCCGGGAGCCGAGACAGGCGCGCTGCCAGTTCACAATGTCCTCGAGCTTTGCAGGTGTGAAACCACTTCGGCGATATGTTTCAGCCAGCTGCCTTGTTAAGAACAAAAAAAAATTTGTGGCTGTTTGAAAGCATTTTGATTCCGGGAATCGAGGTCAACCTCCAGCAGAATCAAAATTCCAAGATGGATTTATATCGAGATTATTTTCTTTTAATATGTAATGTCTGCCGCTCTTATTTATAAGCGCTTTCAGTTGCTGAAGCAGTGGCTGTGAAACATTGACATCTTGAGTCAATCGGGAGGATCCAAAGAAGCCTCTGTATGTACAAGTGCAAGCAGGTAGCACACGCTGACACAACATAGACATATGAGGGGGCCGCCGCAACCCTGGTGTCTCTTGTGAGCAGTGAAAACACGGTGGACAGTTGGTAATGTGAAAAGGAGCATCAATCCTCATTGCCAAGAGCTGTCTTTTTTAAACTGTTTTCAACTAATCTTGAGACATCGAATGGGGCGCCACTGGCTACAAGGTAGTGATGGTGATGGTGGTGGTGGGGGGGAGGGGGTATTTATCAATACTCTCAAGTGGAGTTTCTTTAAAAGATGACAGAGAATAGGCAGCAGCTATTAGACCTGGGGAGCTGGTTAGCAGGGCTGCCCTCTCCCTGATTTGAGTCTGTAAACGCACGCAGCGTACACAGGCAAGCCTATAAACAAGCATAGTTCTGGAGTCACAAGTCATCCCTCACTGCCTTCTGGGGTCTGGAGATCACAGGCACCTAGCATGGATGTTCTGGTTAGGCATTAAAAAGAAAAATTCTCACAGCTGAGTCGAATGTCACGAATCCTGGAATTTAAAAAGAATCCACTTCATTATACACACTCTGTTGGTCCAAATGGGCTGGAGACTGGCCGACTGCCTACATAAGCACCCTGTCAGGGGAGATGGAGCTGTAGCTGGAATTAATTGGGGCAAGAAACAGTAGTGAAGCCTTCAGCTTTGACAGGCTGCCAGATGTGGCCTCTGTTTGGCAGGTCCCAGATTAGCCCCCAGTGGTTGTGCCCCCTCGCATTTCCCCATTCCCTTCTTACTGCCCTGTGGATTTTGGCCGGACAGTAAGGGGTAGATGGATTGTGAGTGGACGGCCTAGACTATGACCTGGGGAAAGCTTACAGGGAATCCGACTGCAGATAATGTTTCCATCAGAGAGGAGCAGATGGAATGGCAAGCGACCCTCTAAGACCAAACCTGCTAGAAGCTACCCATGAATTCCTAGGGCAGTTTCAGTAGAACATTTAGAAATTACCCATCATCCCTGGTCCAATTTTAGTAGAAAGTTTAGAAGTAACCCATAGATACCCATGGCAGCTTCAGTAGAAAGTTTGGAAGTAGAATTTTAACAGTAAGTTTTACAGGCTAAATGTGTATCTACAGCATAGATTCAATGGAAGGTTTAGAAGGTACCCAAAGAGTTTCAGTACGGGACCTGGTGATGACGATGACCCAGAGATCTTCAGTACAGTTTGAATAGAAGGTTCCTAAACTGCCAGAAGGATCCCCAGCTTCATCAAAGTGGAGTCAAATGGAATCACTGTATTGTAACATCACTTGATCCTTGCTTGTGTGCTGGTGAGTGAAGCTCTTGTGTGAAAGTCAGTGCAATTGGAAGTACAAACAGTGATACACAATACAGTTACACAGGTGGAATATTCTAATAGACCGCCACTTTCAGCCGTGTCTGCCACGTCAGGCGTAGGCCCGAAACAAGTTCTGGCAGGCTGGCAGGGTGTGTGTTTATGGGGGAGGGGTGGGGCTGTTCGTAATTTCCTATGGCTGTGGTGCACACCCTATGCTGGTAGGAACAGGCTCAGCTATGCCCAGGCATGACTGTGGTTTACTTGCAGCACCTGTAGTGTGCTGCTGTGATAGTATCCACTCAGATCAGGACGAGGCTCCATCTAGGAAGGCCCAGAAAATGAACATATGTGTGGATAGCTCTTAGGTACTTGTTCATGTGTGTGTCTCCGCGCCTGCAAATCCCTGGGGAGTTTCTGTGACCCAGTGTTACTTCAGTCTGGTTTTCCAGTCTCGAGTTATTCACTTTCTCAGCCTTGTCTTGGAAATAAAAGCATTTCTACTTGGTTGTCAGTCTCGGACTAGAGCATCTATGGTTCAGACTTGTAATTGAGTATGCAAGACCGTTTTTTTTTTCATCACAGTGATAAACTGAGAAACTTAATTTCTCCTACTCCTATGAAAATAATGATACACATTAATAACAATGTAATAAAATTAATCTATTTGTCACATGGGGCAGCATGGTGGTGCAGAAGTTAGCACTGTTACCTCACACCTCTGGGACCTGGCTTCGAGTCTCCACCAGGGCTCCATCTGTGTGGAGTCTGCATGTTCTCCCCATGTTGTTGTGGGGATTCCTCCAGGTGCTCCCGTTTCCGCCTACAGTTCAAAAACATGCTGAGGCTACTTGGAGTTGCCAAATTGTTCATACTGTATGTTTGTGTGTGTAAGTGAATGGTGTGTGTGTGTGTGTGTGTGCATGTGAGTGTGCCCTGCGATGGGTTGGCACCCCATCATGGGTTGTTCCCTGCCCCCGGCCAGTAGCCTTTGGTATAGGCTCTGGACCACCAGTGACCCTGAACAGGATGTGCATTTTCAGAAAATGACTGGCGGGCTGCCTTTTTGTCACATCCCGCCTGCTC
>JAABNY020000039.1:250682-262392 GCA_015164015.2 Brevimyrus niger
TTGGATGTGTTCAGAATGGCACAGTGGCTCAGTGCTTGGCACCAGGCTACGGATGTGCTGAGCTTAAATCAAATAGCAAGTCACTGGAAAAGCAAGGCAGCCATCGATATGTATGGCGTACCAGGCCTACTGTACCGGGCCATTAGGTCCCTCTACAACCAAGAAGGTTCACATTGCTTGCAGTAAGTGAGGCTCATTCCCAGTGATTGTCCCAGTCTTCCTGGACCGCCCTTTGTCACCAATCCTGTCAGGCTGTTCATAACCATCATCTCATAGTTTTCTTAATTTCACGCACTGGGGTCCCTCGAGCAGAGAGCTTGTTGATTAGTAAGGGAAGAAACAAGAGATTGACAGGTGGATCAGTGTAGCATCAGACGATGGGCCTTTTGATTTCGCTGGTCAATCTATGTTCCTTTCCCTGCTATGGTCATGTGACTGAAAGAACGAGTTTGCAGATACACTGCAGCTCACGCACACTGCTTTTGATATACACTGAGGCTAAACCACACTGCAGCATGGATACACTGCAGCTCACACACACTGCTTTTGATATACACTGAGGCTAAACCACACTGCAACATGGACACACTACAGCTCGCAGGAACTGCAGCATGAACACAGTATAGCTCACATACGCCGCAGCATGGATGCTGTCGGGATCCCCCCCTGTCCCGCTCCTTTCTAAGTGTCATTTCATAGTTTGTCCAGCAGGTGTTACCGGCCACCCCCGTCTGTTCATAGTTCCTAATCTGTTCTCCTAATCACCCACTGCAAGGCTGAATGGACTAAGTGAGTGACCATGTCATCCAGACTTTCCAGTCATGATGGGCTTGAGCCCGGTCTGGGCAACAGAAGAGCAAACTAGGAGCTGAGAGTAAATGCTGCACTTGCTGGCCAAAAACGGAAATGACATGCGGCCAGGACAGGGATCCACACAACACACTGCAGTTCACACACACCTTGGGTACTATAAACTGCGGCTCAGACACTAACATGGACACACTCACGCACACTGCAGGTTGGGCACACTGCCTCACTCGCACAAGCAAACTGTGACTTGGAAACAATGCGGCTCTTACACACGTCGTGGCTCTCACTGTAGTAAGACACACTGACGTCCATTTAAGTCAGTCTGCAGTTCACACACGTCGCAGCTCACACATACTGCAGCTGATATACTCGCGTCGTATTCACTTGCCCCCGGCTCATGGACAAGCGTAAACACATACCGGCTCTCATCCACATCACACATATGCAACTGGCTGCATACAGTATCCTGCTCATGCACAGACATACGTAAAGCTGGGAAACCCTGCCTCCGTCTTCCACAGTAGGCGGCTCAGCAGCGGCTGTCGGGTTTCTTAACTGCAGCATGCTCTGGCTTCAGACTGGTGTGCTGTGCCTTTTGCCCAAACACTGTGATTATTGAGCTTCTGCATCATGCGTAGCAGTGGGCCCATGCGGAGGGGTGGGGGTGGGGTGGGGTGGTCCAGCAGACCTCCATCTGCCCGGCAGATGTCCAGCCTGCCAGTGGACCCAGCCCCCCATCCTCCATGCCACTTACTGTATTCCCCTTTGCTACAAACAGTGACCATTTCTCTCTCCTGACTGCAATCAAATCCCCCACCCCCAGGCACACGGGAGGACATGAGGGCGACGGGGACGCCAGGGCTTTTTAACTCTCCTCCTTCCACCCAGAAAATGAAGAAAAGCCTCACATGAGCTTCTGCTTCTCGTGGGTGGTGGTGTGCCGGTAATTCAGAAGGTTCAAACCCCATGGTTGGCATCACGATGTCACTCGGAGCCCTTGACTGTAATCGCTGCGATGTAATATCGGGCCGGACATGCAGTGCCAGGCTGTGATGGCCCAGGTGACCTCCTTAGGTTCACATGCGTTTAGCCGCACAGGCACGCCCAGTACCTGGAACCACATACTGGTGCGGAACCCTAACTGTGTAGGGACCGACTTATTGTTACCCGACTCTAAAAATTCACATATCTGAAGACCCCGCTGTCCCACAAAATATGGCTGTTTCCCCTCCCTGATGAAACCCCATCGCAGTGTGTCACCCATGTGAGTTTGAGTGCGCACTGGGCTAAGGTGCAGTGTGAGTGTGTGGGTCTGTATAAGAGACAGAGTCATTGATCTTTGTGTGTTTACTTGCATGCATGCATGCATATGTGTTTGTATGTCCATGACGATTTGTTGGTGTGCATACACATGTTTGTATGTGTTTGCTTATATGGCTGCAAATATGTAGATTCGTAGGCTGATAAGCGATTGTTTGTATGTTCGTATGCTTTTTTAATTTGATCACATATATGTGTGATATTTCTTTGTGCATTTGCATTGTTGTATCTTCATATGTTTTTTATGCCTGGATGCCCTTGGCTTTGTAGACATACGTGTTGCTCTACCGATGCTAAAGTTCCATGTCCTTAATGGTGGGGGCCCACTCCTCAACCCTGCCCCACCCCTCCTCATGGGAACTCCAGAAAAAAAACTGGAGTTAGCGAGCATGAGATGTTCCTCCAGCTTGCTCCTTTTTCAGCTGTTTCTCATTGGGCTCCGGCAAAGCCTACGGCCCCCATCCCCTCTGTGCCTCCCACATCGTCCCATTCTGCCCTACCCCCCACCACCAGCAACTCCATGTTACATCTGCCAAAGTCCTGCTCCCCTTGTGCCTTCATGTTTACCATCTCTGGTCCCTTGTCAGCCCTTTATAATACTTTGATTTTGTCCAACTCTCCTGCAGGCCGTGAACGTCTTTATCTGGTTTAGTATATTAGGACTTTCTTCTCAGACATACATTGGCAGGGATTGCATGCTCTTCTGCTCTTCTACTTCCCTTTTTGGTTACTTTTTTACCTTCCTTTCCGAGCTCACATATGATTATTACCTAATTCATCGGGTCAAACATTTGCATTTCAGATTTGACATTTCTCTCCAGGTTGCCCTTACCAGTCCAACTCATGCATTTGGATCCTCTCCTCGTTTCATTATAGCTACCTGTTGTCCTTTTGTACAATGGTGTATTCGCAAAGATGAACAGCTGTGAGATCGGGGGATTGGCTCCAGTGGAAGGGAGCTTACTTGCATTTCCCAGCATTCTCCACGATATTGCAAACAGGCCCAGTCTGTTTATTATTGTAAATAATTGTGTAGTTCCCCAAAAGTCAGTTCATGTGCTTATCTTTGCTATACCTGATCCCTCCCCGTTCCTCGTGTCTCTCTGTTGGGTCTGTAAATGCTTACCGTGTGTAACCATACATTTATAATGTGACTACCAAACAGATTTACCCCATTGTTAAGTGTCTTAATGATGAATAGATGAGATCTATTTGTCCTCATTAGTTTGTCCTATATTGTGAGATTGTATTATGTTTAGTTATAGGTTCTAAACAGTCCTTTTAAGGAATATTAATTAAAGTGCTGTTTTATCTGCTCTTAGCTGTCTCTTTTCACCACTTAAAAGGCTAGGTTTGCTGGTCTTTGCAAAACTTTACCAAGCATGTGAGCACACTGCTGTGCTAGGGGTCCAAACACTACTGCATACACACATCCATAGTTTTGTACTCATATCTTTGTGGGGACCATCCATACACTCCTATGGAAAAAAAACCTAATCCCATCAACCCTCACCCCTACCCAGTCCTAAACCTTAACCACAAGTAACCAAACAAAACACAAGACTTTTGGAATTTTTAGTTTTTTGATTGCAGTCACAGCTTTTTAGAAAATTGAGTTTTTCCTTGTGGGACCAAAAAAAAAAATACCCACAATATTAAAATAACAGGCTGTTGTCACACTGTGGGGAAATCCAGTTCCCATAATCTAATCATTACAAACAATCCCCAGGCCAGTTTCTTTGTCTGTTCTGATCCTGTTCACTGTTCTTGACATAGAGGGGTTGGCCAGCAGGACTAATTATGCAGTTACTGGCTTGTTTTGCACCATACTGCAGTTTGAATAATATAAATAATAAGTATATTTGTGTATTTCTGTTAATAGTAAATGTGTTCTGTATGTAGGTCTGCTACATCCAACAATTCTGTGTCCTCTAGAATGGTGGCGTGATACACACACAGCCCCGTGTACGCACACTCACACAGCCCTGGGCACACTTACATAGCATACAGCCCTATGCACACACACACACACACACACACACACACACACACACACACACACACACAGCCCCCTGCAGTGCACACTCACACAGTGCATAGCCCCATGCATACTGATGTTTCCAATTGCTTCCACTTTGTTATAATACCACAAACAGTTGACCATGGAATATTTAGTAGCGAGGAAATTTCACAAATGGATTATTGCTAAGGTGGCATCCTATCACGGTATCACGCTTGAATTCACTGAGGTCCTGAGGGTGACACGTGTGGTAGAAGCAGTCTGCATAAATAGCTGCTTGATTTTATATACCTGTGGTAGAGACTGGAACACCTGCATCAATGATTTGGAGGGGTGTCCCAAAACATTTGGCAATATACTGTATGTCTTAGTACAAGTGTAGGAATGCAGGTACCATACCAGCCACCAGGGGGCACTGCCACTGGGACCACTTTTGTCTCATGTCCATCCAGAGCTGGTTCCACACATTTTCACCACAAAAAACTGGCCCTGGGCCAGAAAAAACAGCTCCAGCCCGACACCAGAAAAAAAGCGGGGCTCAGAATTTAGCACCGTAATGTCAGCAAAAGTGAGATGGCCTATCATGTCTGTCACGCCCTGCTCCGTACGATCCTTCCTGTGTGCCACGCCTACCTCGTTACTTACCTCGCATCGCGACAATGTCCAAACCTTCCGCATACCCAGATTACGTTGTTTTTTTAATTCTGTGAAAATCTGCTGGCCAGATATAATAATAAAGTATAAATATGTTGCAGGTCGAATAAGTAAAATATTGTGACGCTCCAGCGGCAAAGAGATCATGAAGAGGTCAGCAAAGTTCAGTCTTTAGCAGACTTTTTTATCGCTCAAAAAAAATCCTTAAAAAGGACAGCAGTAAAACAGCGAGCAAGAATAAACTAATACACACAAACAGGGGGAGAGAAATCTGGCCTGCAGCCAGGTATACTTGTGCTTTTACGGAGATAAAATGTTAATAGCTAAAAATAGTATAGATTGTTCATGCTGAAAATAAATTATTTCATGTAAAATATTAAATTGTACTAATTCACGTAAATGATGCAACCTTTCATTTTTATTCTGTAGAAAATTAATGATTGACATGTCTCTGGACGTTGCAGGTTGAATAAATAAAATATTGTGCTGCTCGAGCGGCAGATTGTGAGGCAGACAGCAAAGTTCACCTTGTAGCAGAACCTCTTATTGCATGATCCTTAGAAGGATGGCAGTAATACAGTAAGTGAAAATAAACTCACTTACACAACTAGACAGGCAATCCTTTTAAGTTTTTTTTCAAACTTAAAATCCTACTGGTCACACAGGTACTCTACCGCGGACGCGCACACATGTACTCTACCTTGAACACGTACACAAATACACTACTACAGACACACACGCACACACACACTCACACACATACTCTACCGAGTACACATACAGATGTATTTTTGACTGCGCAGATATGCAAGTGAGTATGCATTATTGCTCAGGCATGATCCCAAGCCTGTCTGGAGCATGCAGAAAACCTGCCCCGGCAACTATGCCCCAGGCTGGGTAGCTGTCGGGGGTTTCAGGGCAAATAAACCCCACCCCCATGTGGGGCAGTGTGGCTTTATGCTCATCAGCATAAAAAATGAGGGACAAGGCTCCAGAAAGGGTTGTGACCCCATTCGCCAGTTTCTCAGCAGAAAGGGTCATGGCTCCGCATGCCGCATGCCGCTGTCTCAGCAGTTCTGCACGACATCAGTGGTGGGCCCCTGGACAAAAAGCATGGGAACTGCAGCATGGTGTCAGTCCCTGAAACCGCAGGGGGGCTCTAAACGTCTCCCACAGGGGTTTAGCTGTAAGCTTGCCGGCACCTGGCTTGGTACTGCCCCCCCGGAGCCCCGTGGCAGCAAAGCGGCCCCTCTCTGCCCCCCCAGCAGCTTTACCTGCCACGCTTCCCCCCATGCATGTCTGCTTCTGTCTGCTCTCTCTCTTTGATTTTGAAGCTTGTTATTATAAACGTGCTCTGACCTCATTTTCATCTCGAGTCGATTCCCATTATAAAGGCTTTTCTGTTCAGTGCATAGACCCACCCCAAAACTCTGGGCTGGCAATGGCGTGGGATGTCTCCTGGAGGACAATGTGCCTCTATTCCAGGTGGTAGGAACTGCAGGCCCACAAAAGTATTTCAGTGAATCCCATCAGTCATATGCCTTGTGTATTTCTCTTGTCTTGCCTCTTCTGCCAGCTCAATGCCCCACCAGGCCGGCCAATTAATTCACAGGTCTCTCTCCACTCTGTTGATCCATTCTTCATCAGCAGCAATTGCTGTCAGCATTTTGTCTGTTCCAGGAATTCCTCAATGAGCCTGATACCTCTTTATGTTCCCTGAAAGTGCTTAATATTGCACTTCTGGTCATTAAATCGTTCTATCAGAATCTACTCTTTTTTGAAGGATGTTGTGCAGCTCCTGCTCCAATAACATTTGCGCTTGTAACTAGATGTTCATTGGGCCGCCTGACAGCGGCCCGTCCCTGGCCCCCGCACCCCACAGTCATTTTGCCTCTTGTTCACACCTTCGTATGCCTGGGGAGACGTCTAAGGGAAGGTGGGCTACATCCAAGCAGCTCGCACTTGTAAAGTATCCATGTATTTTTCTGAAAATGTTTGCTTGAAACGCTGTGGCTTCATAATGAAAAGCCTGTTTAAAAATCTCATGTGAAGTGCTTAATAGAGGCTTTACAGAATTCTCTTTCTGATTCAATACAAATATTACTGTATTTCTCCACATAAAACATTGCAATTTACCATGTATTCCTTATTCCATGCAAAGATGCAGAATTGCAATATTAACAATCACAGCAAATATGAAGTAACTATGTGATATCAGAAGTGGGAACAAGTAATTGGCTTCCAAGTAACAAATACGTTTTGCCACTCAAGTTTCAAGTCTCGAGTCAAGTTAGGATAGTCTAATACCAAATCAAGTCCAGAGTCAACAAACCAAAGTCTGAAGTCATAAGCAAGGCTGAATATAATCCTTTTTTTCCAATTTAATGCCACAACAAAGTTATATACATAAATATACACATTATATCAAATTTTTTAAATTAACAATTAAATGCTGAAATTGCATAAAAAATACAATTTTATATATTCAAGTGCAACTGAACATATAATGTAAAAATAAAATTTAGTGCACAAGAAAGTCAGTTTGACAACATAAATATACTGTAAAACAAAAGTATTTATTTACGTGGCACCAATGCACTAAACAGAAACATTTTTCTCTCTTACCTTTTATTTTTAGAAACCTAAATTGAAACTAAAATAAAAATTGATGAAGTAGCAAAATATTAGAAATATAATTATATAAATCTGTAACTGACTGTGTTGCAGAAACAACAGCAATTATTTAACCCAGAATATTGAGCAATGCACTGCAAATTATTGTACTGTGAATGATGCACTGCAAATTATTGTACTGTGAATGATGCACTGCATTTGCTAAAAACTAAACTGGATAAAGTCTGTCAGATATCTGTCAGACACTGGAGGAGACATACATCAGTGCATTTCAATGGTTTTTGCATATCAGCGTTTAACTGTAGCTTATAAAGTACAAGGATAGAGAAAAGCATTTGATTCATGAATTCAACAGGCTTCAGTTAAACTAACATCATTAGACATCCTAACTTACCGTTCTTTATGAAGCTTTAAATGTTGCATCAAGTTTAAAGTTGTTGCTGTTCCATTGGTAATTGTAGCCCCAAATGTTCTGCAAGTTGTGATTCTTATTTACGACCTTGTAATTTTTCTAATTAAAATGAATAACTCTGGGGAACATCACCGCTACCCAATCTGTGACTGCATGCACACTAGGTTCATGCATACATACACCATGCAACATTTTACGTCAATTCCATCATCTAGGTATTATTTCATAACATTACATCATATTACTGTGTCCCATACCTGTTTACACAAAGCATCCCAAGTCACCCTGAATCACAATGTCCAAGTTCAAGTCCAAGTATAACTCACTGATGTCAAAGTCTCAAGTCTTTCCTGTTTTGCAGATTCAAATCCCAAGTCATAAAATTTGTGACTCGAGTCTGACTCAAGTCCAAGTCATGTGACTCAAGTCCACACCTCTGAATATTACAGTTACAGTTAATAGATATAAAGGAATACCTTTCTTCATTGTTCGGTTTTGCAACCCACATTTCTCGACTGGTGCCTGTGATTGCCTCTGAAGCTGTAGTTTCATGGCCGAGTCCAGGCTCGGTATCAGTGCCTCCCTTTTAGGGCTCCTGGGCTTTCCGGGATCAGCTCCAGGCTCCCGGCACCCCGCACTGGATGAGCGCTTATGGGGAATGGAGAGAGGGATTATTTCCAGCTGCATGCAAAACCACCAACTCACTTTCCATTACTGCGAGTTAAACATGAAAACTACATAATTGCGAGACATGATTTCACAAGGTGAAAATTGTTTCATTTTGATTCATGAACTTAAACTTTTCATGCCTATAAAAATGCATTCAGCTCATAAAGTGTGCAACTTATTTTTCACATCTGTGACCTCTTTCTGTCTTTCACTCTATCTCTCTCTCTCCCACACACACACTCGTTTGGCCTTGATTCTTCATCGTCCCAAGAGTATTATGAAAAAAGTGCCTCATGCATGCATGCTTGGTGCAAGAAATTTGCTGGGGGGACCCCATGGTAAAGTTTGCCTGGCGGAGGGAATGAAATGTAAATGAAAATATGAGACGAATTGATCCATCCATTTATCCATCCATCCATCCATCCATTTTCCAAACCGCTTATCCTACTGGGTCGCGACGGCACAGGGAGAACATGCAAACTCCACACACATGTAACCCAGGCGGAGACTCGAACCCGGGTCCCAGAGGTGTGAGGCAACAGTGCTAACCACTGCACCACCATGCCGCCCCTCCATTTATAGATTTCTGTAAATCTATTTATCCTAATCAGCATTGTGGGGGTCCGGAACCTGGAATCCTGGAAGCTACGGGTGCAAGGCCGAGACAAATCATTAAATGACTTTAGAAAAAAATTGTTTTTCGGGGGCGGGCTAAGAGAAAAAATAGAAACTGGCTCACCAACTTACAGGGGAATTCCACTGAAATCCAATTATCTTATGTTTTGTAGTGACAACACTGACCTTATGCCATTTGGCCAAGCCTCATTTGCCAGGTTTCATATATTCCAAGCAATTAGCATTTGGTTTTGGCGTCTCCTGCCCCGTTGATGTCAGCCAGTATCTGTCGGTTCTGTACTGCCCCTTGTTTGTCTCCACTGCTGTTAACGTCTTCATACCATCAAGGATGAGAAATCTCAAACGGAAAGAAAAATCTTTAGTGTAAAATGATATGCTTTACAACACCAAATGCTTTAGTCCATCATACATACAGCAAATTCTGATAGTGATACCAGGAAACTATTCATGGTTTTTACTCACATACTGTATGGTTAAATGGTGGCCTCATGTAACAAATTTCTCTATTAGCGTTTATGACATACAGTCCTCTAAGTATTTTCTTTCACGTGGTTAAGCTACACCAAACAATTTCATTTTGCATACAATCTGCATGACCCTTTTATAGTCCTCCAGTTCTCTACACGGTAATCTACACAGTAATCTACAGTGCCCCCTGTAAAGGGTATGGCAGGTACTTCTAGTCCCCTTATGGGAGCAGATAGATAATAGATTCCATTGTGCTCCAGGAATAAACAGCTGTGCAGCTGCGACTGCTTTGCCGATCTGCTTCCTAGCAAAAATGGGAAAAAGAGCAGAAAATGGAGCAGGGGCATCAAGCAGTGATGGGGGCAGCTGAGCCTGACAGTGGTTATTGGGCCTCGTCCTAAACAATTATTATATTTCCTGTTGACTCACAGAGGAAGAAGCACAAACAAGGTGCAAAGGCCGGTCCATCAGCCCTCCATTTCTCTGTCTCTTTCTTTTACTATAATGTTTGGACCCCCAAAGGTTTTCTTTCCCCTGTTGTCATCGTTCATTCATTTCTTTGTCTTCCCTTTTCCCTATTTTGAATTACCCTGTATAAACGATCACACCCACATAAAGCACCTTGGGCAACTCTGTTGTGAAAGGCACTATATAAAAATAAACTGAATTGAACTGAATTGAATTGAATTCAGCACTAAGTGCTCTGCAGAACCTGAATGCACACCTGGATACTGAGTGAACAAGTTTTTCAAAAGAACCTGAACACACACATGGGCATTGGATTAGCAGTGTTCTGAATAATCTGAATACACACCTAGATATTGGGTAGGCAGTGTTCAATATAACCTTTAAACGCACTTAGACATCGGGTGAGCAATATTCTATATGACGTTAATACAGACTTGGGCATTTGGGTGAACAATGTCCTACAGAACCTGAAAACACACCTGGGCATTTGGTGAGCAGAACCTAAGCGCACACAGGGTATGTACTGGTGTTCTGAGTCACGTGCTTACTGACTGCAGCTTAAGCATGATAATTCTGACCTATCTGTCAATGAAAACCAGACCTCAGTGGGAAGGATTGCTGAACCTGATTAAAGCATTTCTAAGGTGAACATTTTAGCTTGCCTGCCTCCTTTTGTGTTAATGCTGACCTATTTATGAAAGATTCATGACCACAATACCCTTGGGCTGTCATTAGTCCCTAAGCTCCAGCCAGAACAATCTGCAAAATCGGGCTTGTTTGGTTATTCTCACTCCCATTTGCTCTGGTCACCTCAGTGCCCCTCCCAACCCAAGAAGCTTCCAAGGACTGACAAGCCTTTTACTGTTTTACTGTTTACTGTTTTCGGGCTGAAGGACATTTTAGCTCATGCCTCGTTCCAGTGGCCGTGTGCTGAAGCATTAGGCTTCTTAGTCTTGTGGTGGCTGAAAGGTGAAGGGCCATTTTTAAAGACAATGCATTTTCCTAAGCAGTAGAAAGTGGCCTTACGGACCAGCAAACTGCTCGTCAGAAGTGCAGAGGCTCTTCAGGGAGATACGATGCAGAAATAAGAGTTCATAAGTTTGAAGCCACCCCCCACACTCCGCCATCCCAACAGAGAGGAAACATCCAAAACCACAAAACTGCTGGATTGGTTTCTCTCATTCATTTAGCCTCGATTGCACTATTGAACAAAGGCCCATTCAGCTCCTGTGGTGGAAGCCCGTTCCCGGGAATCCGTCAAAAAAACTAATGTTCACTTGAAGCAAAAAAGGTTGTTGTTCTTTCTCTGGACACAGAGCATTAGCATCTTGGTGAAATGTTCCAGGTTTTTGGGAGGCCATGTGCTGAAAGCTGGACAGGGTGTTTTGCATTAGCTGACATGGTTTTTAATCTGCTGATTAAAAAGACTCCTCCTTTCACAAAGAACACTGCCCAATACTGGGTGAGGTGCAGCACGCACGTCCGTGTTCCTTTAAGAATCTCTCTTTTATGCTCAGTTTTTGTTAGAATGAAATTTTATGCATCTTATCATATTAACTTTGTATACGTGCTGAAGCTGTACTCTCTATTTCCTCACCTTATGAGAAACTGAAAATGTC
>JAABNY020000039.1:267205-283910 GCA_015164015.2 Brevimyrus niger
TCTGCTGCCCCCTGCAGGATGGGCTCCCCCTTTGGGTCTGGTTAGGGTTAGGGCTTCCTCTGCTGCCCCCTGGAGGATGGGTTGCATAGCCTCAGAACCACCATTCATTCAGATGCGAACTTCATAAAATCATGTGGATTTATCAACTCGTCGCCCCCCCCCTCAAACTCCTGGGGTCTTCAGTTACTCTGCTAGCTTGTGTGTGCTAAGTGGACAAGAGGGGAGCGAGGAATACATGACGAGAAAAAAAAAAAATCTTTTTCGTCCACATACTCACACCCCTTTCTCCTCTCAGCACAGCCTGATTCTGCATGTATCAGTTTCCAGGAGGGTTTTCCTGCAAAGTCCACAAGCATGACATTCACATAAACAAAATATTACGCTCCCAGTTCTGTCCTCCAAGGTTAATGGAACGCAGCATTATTTTTTCACGATTGTCCGCAGTCACGTGCGGTCCGGGGGGGGGAAGCAACAGAGGGGGGCCAGGCTTCAACCAGGGGGAGCAGTGCCCCCGCCCCAGGCCACCATGTAGCTCTGCCCCTGGTAGGGACCTACTAACATGAATCATTTGACCCGCATTTCAGACATTCCAGTGTAACCCACAGGAATCCCCCCAAAAAGCTCAGTCTTTAGCTGGCTGGAAGTTTCAGAAGGCCTGCAGGGGGCGTTGCCCTTGTACAAGGCCGGTAGAGGCACGGCAGACTGGATTACAGATGTAGACCTAAATGGACCCATTCGGGAATCCTCGCATGCATCAACGATTTTTACGAGTCTGCTCAAGGCAGCAACAAAGGAGGACACATGCTTTTAACTTAGAAGCTGAAGGGTTTATTTAAAAAGCTAAAGCAGGAACAAAAACACGACTGAAGATCGTAGGTAGTGCAAAAATGTCAGTGGGAAATAGTCAGCAAAATCAGTGGCATAAAGTGAATGTTTGGATGAGTGAGAAGTTAGGTGCTGTGCAGTATTAAATTAATGCAACAAACAAGGGCACTGAGGGTACAGCCATCTCCCTGGCTGAGAGTTTAAAAAGATGGGCACAGGTGAGGCAGATTTCAGGAGCCAAGTTCGGGGTAAATAACATGGACCATCAGAGCAAGCATCTTCATAAACAGTAATGTAACGCTTGCGTGAGCCCATTTGGAGAGCACTGGCACAGTGCATTCAACACCTGACCATAACTCCCGGGACAAACGCCAGTGTGGGCTTGTGCATCACGCTTCAGGATTCAGCACATGCAAACACGCAAGGTCTACCTGCCTTGGATAACCATGAGTTCATGGTGGCCCGACTCCCGGATTCACTTGGGCAGCATCTCTGCAATGAGAATTTTCTTTGCTTTACTAGGAGGCGCCATGGAATAAGAAGTATGTCCAAAAGCCTCTTCTCAACCTCTAAATATGACAGCTCATGCATAAAGCACGTGTTTAAGGTGTAACTATGCAGCAGTAGGGCCTTTATACTTAAATTAAATACCCCCCCCCCCCCACTGGCATTTAGGATTTGAACCAAAACACTAAAAAATATATTTAAAATTGAAAAGAATTTTGCCTCTGCCAGAAACATAAAAAGCCAAGGGGTGAATACACAATACTCACACTGTAAAAACATCTTAGTGGTGTCTCATTAGCAGGCCGGTAATGCTCTCTTTGCACTTCAAGATTCTATTTGCACTTCAACAAGACTATTTTTATCAGTGAAACTGATTTCTTGTTATGCCTGATACGGATTTACGCCTTAACTGGGCCACTGCTGAATTCCACAGACCGGACATAAATTACAGCCACACTCCACATGCCAGGACAACAGGGAGAGAAGGGGAGAGAGAGAGAGAGAGAGAGAGGGGGAGAAAGGGACAGAGGGAGACAGTCACCACACTGTTCAACACTGATTATAGGATCAGGCCTCGAATGTGAGCACGAGACACCTGGGGCCCGTAAACTCAGCCAGCCAAGAGTAAGCACACAGTCAGCAAGGTGCAGGAAAGCAAACGCTGAAAGGGCAAAAAAAAAACTATTTCCTGTAAGGGCTCCAGAACCCTCCAGCATATCAAACGCCTATTGATTCATAAATATTTATGTTTATAAAAAGTGACAGCCTGTGCTTCTTGGTATTTGGCAGGGAGTCTTAGCTATGTCCTTCAGAACATTTCCCTTCTGGCTTATTTGTTTTACTTTCGTCTTGACCCAATAAAACATTTTCACTGCGGAAAGATCAATGATATAGTCCAGCAGTTTATAACACAGTTTGAATCTTGGAATAACAGTACATTTCAGAATTGGACCGCCAATCATAAGCTGTTATGAGGTTCGAGTCTGCAGTTTGTCTGTGTCTCCACTGTCTTTTTTTATTTATTTTATTTTTTTATTTATGAATTCTGCTGCTTTGAGTTGTAGATCAATACTTCGCTAACAAAACATTTGATTACAGGACATTCATGAAGAATGACTCTTAAAAACCCTGATGCATCTAGAAAGAAAAACTGGTTCACATCTTTAGAGTAAGTAGTTAGGCTCAGCATCAGTATACCACAATATTTAAAAAAATATATATTTTTAAAAAAACCATCCATCTTTTATATAACATTTCCATTGTTCCATACCTTGCGCTTGCTCCCGGGGACAGCGGTTTCTAATTCTGTGACAGGGATTGGCTGTTTGCAGCAACTTCCTGTCTGCCTGGAAGCACATTTCAATACCTGTTCCTTCCAACCGTGTACATTGATTCTCCTTCTTCACATACATGGCCAATGAATATAAAACAGAAAATTAGCCGCTGATATTAGTAAACAATGCTTCACACACTTTGCTTGATGTAAAGGCCACTAAAGAGCCCAATATTAAGACTAAGAATGGGGAGGGGCGATTATGTAGCTCCGACAGGGATAGGGAGCTAATTTCACCATTGTAGTGGATGGGGAGTAGGGGCTGTGGGTGGGAGGGTAGACAGTATAAAATGCATACAATGAGCTGCAGAAAGACTAATTCTAGCTGCCCCATGAATCATGCATAATCATCACATTGCATTATTTTATTGCTGTTTCATGAGAAGCAAACATTTCACCCATTTTTAGGCTCTCATGCTACCATCAGTGCTCTGCTATCTGCAAACAATAGCTTGAAGAAGATGAAATGCTTGTTTTCAGAATTATATGTACAGAGGTGACAATTTTTATAGGTTTTATTTTTTTTTTGTGTGAGTTAAGCCCTTGGGGAATCGATGCAAACTTCGGAATTTGACCAGAACTTTACCTAGTTATATTTTTTGCACCTGATGGTAGCACGAGAGCCTGAAAATGGGTGAAAAAATATGGGTGAAATGTTTGCTTCTCATAAAACAGCAATAAAATAATGCAATATGATGATTCTAGTAGAGAGTCAGAGAACAGGATGGACAGCGTGACTCATGGGGCAACTAGAATTAGTGATAAAATCTAACACTCTATTTTAGAAAATGATCAATGGCTTTTACATTTTACATTTGCGTGAATTTGCTCACCTGACGTTCGCTGCCATGCGCCCAGGCAATGAGCAATCTCTGGATTACAGAAAGCATTAAAAAAACAAAGCTTGGTGTGGAAATTTCCAGCATTCCATGCCTGGATCCAAGGCAGATGGGGGGGGGGGGAGCATTCTCAGAAGCAGAAGCTGCATTCAGCCTTCCAGACATGGCATGACTCATCCTAGGCCACCCTCCGTTGTCCCCCTTGAATGAATGTGACTCTTTATTTTCACAAAAGACCAGATTGCATCAGATTTGTTGCACTTTCCAAGGGATTTCAACCTTGGCCTTGTTCTGGCAGTCAAAGGCAGGCCGACAGTCTGAATCAATGGCTAAGATGCCAACGTGTATCCAGGTGAATCTCACCCAATCCATGCATGGACAGGTGGCATAAGAACAGAGTACACCTGATTTTTTTTCTCCACTGAAGATAGCTTCAGGCTTTTTTGTAGTTTGCATTTTTTTGTTGTTAATTTATATACCACCTTATTGGGTTTACATTGTTCAAAGGTTAACTCATCTACCTGTAATATCACTTACACTAAATGAAGGACATTGAGTAGGATTGTAATAACAAGTCTGTTTTTGAGATGTGAACAAACAACCATTATGCTACTAAGCAGGTCTGGGTCCTTAATTGTAACATCTGCTCCTACTTCCACCGTTAAAAGGCCGTTCAGTAATGAATAGTTCGTTAATTATTTGCACAAGATTCAACAAATAAACTGGAAGACTTTTTAATTAAAATAAACTAAAATAAAAGTTAGGAAATAAAATCTGCAAAATTTCTGCATTAAAATAACTTTATTAAAAGTAAAATTCTTATTTTTTTATATTCTGTCACTAAGTTAGTTGACTGAAACAGCTCAGCGGGTTATCTGTCATTTTTGATATACTGCTGCCCTCTGGTGTCGGCAGTGATTAACGTATACTTTACACAGATGTATATTACTTAATTCAAATGTACCCCATAAAACTAAGTGTGGTGTGCGTATAATTAATTAATAATAACATACGTACTGGCAAGACCTTTACTACATTTACGACAGAATCGGATTTACAGTTAAAGTCCGGTTGGCCTCTAATGTCTTGTAGTTTCGCTACGCGGGGTCCAGGGGCACTTCCTGTAGGAAAGCGTGCGTCGGTTTCCATGGCGACGGTTCCGTGCCAGAGACGCTTGCGCAGTAGAAAGGGATGCTTTTCTGAAAGAGCGTGATAAATATCTACAAACAAGCTTAATTAAACAAAAAAAGAAGCCTTAATTGTATCCCTGCGTAAAACATATTGTCAGTATCGTGTCTGGTTTACCCTAAGCCGGGTGGGTACCGTATCCCACAATGCCCCGTTCCACTTAGCCTCCTATCTCTAGGAGACGCGAGAGTAGGCGCCACCTCGAGCTCCTCGGGTGGAGAGCGGCGTTCACACCGAGGCAATGGCTGATTCTCAGTAGCGCATCCCGGCGACTTGAAGCACGGCAAGCCGAGGGCAACCCTCCGCTGCCGCCCAGTAGTTGCTACCCTCGTTGACAGCGTCCAGGTAGGGCACAGTGGGACCGGCTTATTGAGCCCGGCATGTTGGGCGCGTCTCCCCACCACCTTCAACCGGCGGAGGACAACGCTGCCGCCTCTGCCGTGAGCTATTTGTTTGTGTGGCACCTGCTTTAGCACGGCGCCGGGGCTACTTGGGGCGGCTTGAGGGGCTGACAACTAAAGCGTTTCTCACATTTTTGAGATTTATTTTCTTAATATGTTATTTATGTGCTGGTTGTGTGAATAGTGCGCTCCCCCGCATTTAATATTTAGATGATTGGTGCTCCCTGTCTTATGAATGGCCGGCGTTCGCCAGTTTCTTCGGTTTCGGATTAATGGTAATAATAATGACAATACTGATGATAATAGCAAATGACTATAATCAGTTGGACTGAGTTTGTCAGTGACTGAGTTTGGGTCGACAGGGTCGCCTTGAAAAAATAGCCCATGGAGCCGACATTAGGCTGCCACGGCAACTGCGTAAACACACACCACGCTTAAAAAATACGTCTGTACTCACATGTGTCCTTCATTTGTATGTATCTTATAAATATTGTTCAAGCATTCGCCGTTTAATGATTTCCTAAGTGGTGGCATATATAAACGGCATACTCCTCATTTCCGTTAGGTAACTGTGATGGATTATGTCGATATGTGTTTTTTTATGTATTTCCGGTTGTTTTATTACAGATCGGCTACCGCGCAAATAAATTTTATCCGGATTGCTAATTCGTTAGCTTCTAGCGGTCACCGTGCTCAGATGTACGCAGCAATTAGCTATGGGCTGTGGCACAAACAGGCGAGATTAGAGCCTAAAGTCCGGTTTACATTCGGGGAAAGCTCGGTTAGTTTTGGGAAAGTTCGGTTACGGTTCGGAAAACCGGGGCTTCAGCGGTCATGGTGACGGGAGCGAGGCTGACACGCCCCACTGCGTCGCCCTGCTGCAGGTCTACGATGCCGACCATAAAGAGCAGGGCGTTTTGTAGCCCTAAAACGTAGTGTCTCCTACTTTTATAATACTAAATTATTAAGGCGCATTTGTCGGAACCCCTGTGTTGATTCCCGGTCCGCAATGCAGGTGCATCTTCTTGTCCGGCGCCTTGCAGGTTCATAATACTGTGAACGGAGACGGCCAGTGTGTTCTGAAAATCAGTATGAATACAACTATTTGACGCGCTTATCTGGCCAGTAAATGTATTATGCTGTCTTTAATGTAAAATGACCGTCGGATATTTACTTAATTTGTATAGATAATTCATTTTTTAGCTTCAGTATTGATTTTTTATGGAGGATGTTCACATTTTCAATTCAAGGAATGGGAAGCGATTAGTTGTTATTGTTGACGTACCATAGCACATACCAGCGACATGTGTCATCTGCATTTAACCATTGTGACATAGCAGGGGGCAGCTAATTCAGCACCCCATGAGCAGTGCTTTGGGGCAGTGCCTTGCTCAGGGTACCTCAGTGGTACTTTGCTGGTCAGGGTATTTGAACCAGCAAGCTTTTGATTACAAGTGTGCCATTAGGACCATTAGGCCGCCACTGCCATACAAACCGGTAGTCTTTGAAAATCTGGGTCCCTTATTTATGCTGGAGTTGTGGATCCCGGTCCTGCACCATCGTTGTCCTGCTAGAAATCAAACTTGATATTGTACCTTTGGCATGTTTTTTGAATATAGATAGATAGATAGATTGTATGTATCTATCTATCTATCTTACATACTTTATTAATCCTGAAGGAAATTTACGGAATGGGTCATCAATTTAAACTTGGCGACCCTTGCCTTTGTTCACCTTAAAGTATATAATTTTGTTGAGCTTTCCTTATATCTCTAGCATTGGCAGTATGGTCCAATGGAGAACCAGGTACTTCCTGCCTACTGCCTTTGCTGCTGCACTTCATTGATTATTTATGGCTTCTATGTCAGGAAGTTCTGTCTCTAAGGAATGGTAGTGGCTAGTGGGGGAAGGGAAGACTGGGAGGGAACGTGTTAGACTGGATATCAAGCACCCATCACTGTGGCAACATCCAGGCTGTACAATTTCCAGAACACAAAGAGTTTACTGAACCCAGAACCCTTTTCAAACCCTATCATCAGCACTCTGAGGTTTAGCCTGTTCTGCAATATCTGATTGTCCCATGTCAACGGTTGCCTGTTTGAGGCATGCTGAAGAAAAATGTGCCCATATTCATTTGGGCTTCTTTGGTACCACCCTGACTTGAGCTTAGAAACTATCATTTGGAATTGGGTGATTTGGGTATTTTAAAGAAATAAATCTTGTGCTTCAACTGTGCACTGAGGGAAAATAAAATTAGGGGCGAATCAGTTTGTTAGGTGGGAAGTACTTACTTACTTACTTCGGCCGTGATTTTGGTAGATTTCACCTTGACTGGATGAGACTGGAAACTATGGTGACCACAGTACAGGTGAGTGTGCCCTATTGGGTTTACCATTAGGACCTTCAATTATTCCCAACCTATGGATCACCGAAGCATCTTCTGAATGAGCACCCCCTCATGGACATGGAGCCGGCTGCTTTGTGACTGCAGTGGGCTGTTGGGTGTCACTCGATGGGGGTCGGTCAGTCTGGCATTGTTCCTTAATGCCTTCTCTATGATGGTGCTCTCGCTGACTGAAAATGCTTTGCTTCTGTCCTACTCAATTCATAATGGTGGACTTTCTTTGTGCTAAATGTCATTTACAGTTTGAAATTCCCTTCAGGGGTCCAGCCTGAGTACTTTGTGTGTGTGGAGTTTGCATTTTGTCATTGTGGTGTTCTCCTGTTTCCCCCCCCCCACAATCCAAAACATGCTAAGGTGAACTGGAGTGGGCAAATATTTGTCTGTAAGAGGGAATGCGTGCGTGCACCCCGGGCATCAGCCTGCCCTGCCCGCCACGGGGTCGCACAGGTAGTTCCCGGCCTTGCGACTGTAGCTTTCTGGATATGCTCCAGATCCCCGTGACCCTGCACAGGCCAATAGCTATATAAAATGGATGGTTGATGCCAAATGTTGTTTCGACAAGGGCCCAAGTGTTAACTATAGTAAGAGCGAGTGAATTGCGAGTGATTTTTTTTTTCACTTTCTCGGTGGAATGGCCTCTGTTTTTCACAGGATCCTGTAATGGGTTACGGGGGGACAAAGGATATTTGATTAATGGATGCTGACTTCAAATAATGCCCTTTCCTGAGTGAACATTAAACCCCAGCCCTGGAGTGGGGAGGTTGCTGGGCTAGAAGACATTAGTGCTGCTCAACTCTCGTATTCCAAATTCCCGTATTCATGCTGACAATTGGCCTCGTGGGGATGAAAGAATGGCATCATCGAAAGGCTTACCTCAGCTGCCTGGCTGGTAAATTTCCATATTCTTTTGGCAATCGGTTTACGTTTACTGTATGTCCGCATGTCTGTTTACATTCCCAGTACCTACAGTAGACATTATTAATAAATTCTAAATGCTAAGCCGCGTTGTGAAGATGGATGAACCCTCATTATCTTCAGAAGGGGTACCCAAACTCTGTTAGAGGACAATAAGTGCAGATAATCGGATAGGTTTACATGCAAGAAACTCATGCATTCATTCTGCACTCCACCCTGTATGTCCTGTTACTGAACAGTCTGATGCTGCTCCTCATCTTCTTCCTTTAATATGTGCTTTATTGTATCTAATGTACTTGGTACCATCAGACAAAATCTGAACAATATATAATATATACTGGGGGACAAACATCTCCGAAGTCGCCACCCCCCCCCCCCCCATTCCATCCATCCACAATTAATGTTACCCATTAACGAAAGTCTTGTTAGCTAAATGTTAGGATTAATTATAAATATAGTGTCATGTTCCTACCATTTTACATTATGTTTTTATATTTCATTATACCTGGCTGCAAAATTATTTTGGTCCAAATTGGGTATATTCCTATATATGCACCACAGGGTACTGAGGTAGCTATTAGAATAAAATAATGCTGGACGATTAATTGCAGTTTTATCATTCAGTGTAAAAGTCATTTGGCCGACGAACACATTGAGACGGCTGCAGTGAAAGTAATTAAGCAAGTCACTAAAAGTCAGAGCCGAGTCCCTTTCACACTGCTGGCACTGACAACGTGCACGTGCATCATGTCATATGCGTAAGGGGAGCGATGACAGCAGTGTCTACTTGTTCATAAGCAGTGACATCACGGATATGCCTGAGGCCATGCTGGTGCGGAAGATTTGGTCCCCAGCCCATCTGTCAAGTGGTAGTCGTTCAGCTTTAAAGAAGACGACCACTTACAGACGAGGGTATTTTGCCGATTAGGAGTAGAGGTGGCTTCTTTGAGAGGAAACGCCACAAGCCTGTCTCACCGTTTGAAACGCAACCATAAGGAGCAGCACAGACTGCTGTTTGCAACAATGTACAAGCAGCACAGGAGGCAAAATCGGATCCCTAAAGCAGCAATCGATTGCCCAGAGATTTAAATGTGTATTATCATGCGAGTCCAGATCCCAGCATTAAAAAGAAATACTGCAGTCCATTATGCACTGCCTGACTAAAGACATAGTGCCTATAAATAGTGTCCAAAAAAGGTTACATGTGCTTAACAAACTTGATAAAGGACCAGACTTCACCGTGCACACATTTCTTCCAAATCGCCACGCCAGAATTGTAGGAGCAGTGATGCTAACGGTTGCCGGAAGAGCCGAAAGGAGTGGATTTTTCTGAGTGCGCAACCAATCTTTCGTGAAGCAGGACGATGGAGCAATATGTGAGATTGACGATTAATTTCCTCAAGTGTGACTTCGAATTAAAGGCGTGGTGTTTACAGATATCCTGCTTCCCAAAAGGAGTGTTTTAGGGAGAGACCGCACCCTGCCGTCGGTAAGTGATTTAACTAGCCGGTAACGATGTAAACCGTACACCACTCACATTTACAGCATTGGGCAGACCTTTTAGGAGGACTTTGTGAATGCTATGTAGTCTCCTAGATGACCAAAGTTGCAAACAAAATAGGTTGCTCAGCTAAATCAGAACAAAGTCAGTAGTCAGACAAGTGTTTTTTTCCCTTTTAGTGCAATGTTGTGCGCAGTGACACCCCTATATTAATATGAAGACTGGCTGCTATCTGATTTGAGAGGTTAACTTATTTGAAATGTATGCTAGGGCACATGTAAATCAGCATCCGTAAAGATCATAGACAGCCCAACATGAAGTGTTTAGAGAGAGAACTGCAGCCTACTGGAAAGCCCATATAATCACTGATTAAGTATTCAAATGCTGCTTTGGTTCTTGTTAATACCATTCTCTTGGGCTTGTTAACTTGCTCTTTCTTTCTTTCCTACTTCTGTTTTTTTTTTTTTTTGTCGTCAGAAAATGATGTTAAAGGTGACGCCTACATTGATCGTGGTGCATGGGCGTGCAGAAAGCTAGAGGGAGCCATTTTCTCTCTCTGTTGCTGATCACGTTCTCTTATGATGACATTGTCCAAATTTGCAAGTCGTAAATGTGTTGTAGCTGTAACATTTGTTTATATTTCCATTACTGCTGGAAACAACAGAACTATTGATATTTTTTAGCATTGCTTTTTACATTTAAAAATATATATTTCTTTGCAGCACTATTGAATGCAGTTGGTATTTGTTCCGATATACAGACAGCTAACAATATCTATATTAACAGCATGTGTGATTGAGTGTTTCTTTACAATGAATTCATACTTGGCATGTGCTGACGTTACCATTTCCATTTCCAGCTGTAAAAAGCACGGAGCACCTACTCTTTCGCCCTTTCATCAGCTTTCCGCTTATGATGACTTTTTGTTTCATGAGACCGGACTTGAATGAACTCAATCTACAAAGTCATAATCGTCATTTTTAGAACCCAATAATTATGTTGACATTGTTTCTCGCACTTTCTGGAGTATGCCCAAGAACACAGGATGTAGTTCCTTATGTTATGATGCAGTCTTATTTTTGAATTCTCATTTGTATCACATTTGTATTTTCGCAATGTGCATATTAGCATCTCTTAGGTTTTGTTCGGACACATCAACAGACACCGTGTTCATGTTTAGAGTTTTAATAAATGCTTTAAAATACTGTATCATTCTATTTCCCCTACACTACCAAAGTTGCCCTGAACTCAAAACTGTGTTGTCCTGTGAAGAATTGATCCGTTTTTGCGCTTGCGTTTGGATCTAGCCCTACCTATCATGCCAAAGAAAAAGTGCAGCAATATTTTTGTGAAGACTTAGCCTGTATCAGGGCACGTTCCTTACCTCTTAGCCTGTCCAGTAGGTACTGCTATGTGTTTGCAATTATTCCCTCAACATCTGTTTCACGACTCTCATTACCTCCCTGGAACTATGTACCGAACAACAAAGGGGTCATGACCCCTAGGTTAAGAAGCCTTGGTCTAAAGCTGTGTAAAGCTGTGTAAAGCAGTGGTTCACAAACTTACTGTTGACCCTAGCTGCATGCCACCTTTATAACCAGTGCTTGCATACACTGATACCTTTGCCTACCACACTAAGAGTTAAAAAAAAAATTGCAATGTTTTTATCATTTTTTATCATATTCTTAATTGCATCAGAAATGTAGCGTAGAAGCAAACTCAAAGCCGCATGATAAGTCTGTCTACCAGTGTGTGTAACCTGAGCCCACATCCCCGACCAAAGACTGTAATCACTGGTTAGTCATATCATATCGCCCAGCCCTGGTGCACAGTAAGCTTGTATTCTGAGACCTTTCTGTTTCTGTAGCAGTTTGTGTTCTGGGTGCCCCAAGCAGCATTATTTCTGGGAGGGACAGCAAGAAAGTCTTTTGTTATTGTATATAGTGGCTGCATGGAGAGCATTTGAAGGCCAACACCTCCATCCATCTTTCAGCCGCATATTAGCACAGAGTAACAGTGAGTCTGGACACACATTGTACACACAAATACTCTTAACAGCACAATCTCAATTACACATTCACCTACAACTAAGTGTAAAGCCGCTATAATAGTAAAATGCCTTTAACTGTACCGCTGTGTGTACCTTATCCTAATATCAGGCATTTCCTGACCCTTGCTTTGTTGTTGTTCTACAGTGACAGGTCACGTGACCTAATTGCCTTGGCTGCGTTTGTTGTGCACTGGTTCACTGTAACAGAAAGGCTGTCGGCTGTGTAAGTGCTATGTGCCAGCACTTACCAGAACTGCTTTGTTCAGCAGGACACGTACTGTAGGAACAGCTAGTGACAGCCCTCCCCCCTTCAGACGTGACCATTCCAGGCTTTGACCCTTGATGATTCCTAATGCCCGTCTTGTCAAAGATAGTAGTTTGGAAATGTTATCTTAATTTCAATTCAAATTCAAAATAACTTTATTTGTCCCCAAGGGGCAATTAAAGGCACACAGGGCAGTTGAACAAGGACACAATGAAGTCCACTTGTCATCTGTGAAATTCAGTTTCCTGTGACTTTCCTTCAGACGTGTAAACTTCAGTGTCTTGTGAGGTCAGCAACTTACTACATTCTGTTACATTGCAGTTTTGGGTATTGATTAATGGATTATTTTTTTTTTTACTACTTTGGCGTAGATGTAAGCACAATGTTTGGGTGTTAGTGAATGCGTTTAACTGAAATTTCCAGTTTACTGCACCGAGAAATTAATCTAGGCTTGTGTCCATTCAGAACTCTTTGTTTATTGCAAGCGATTCTCATTGTAGAGCCAAATGGGTGGAGCTGGACGTAGAGCCGCAACCCTCTGGATCTTGTGAAGTGTCGCCCAATGTCAGCCAATCAAATCGCACTCATGCAAATATCTCAAGAGCGGTACTGAAACAAATACCGCCAGACTTTACTTTACTGTGTTTGTATTTTAATAACTTGTCTGGCTTACTATTATTATTCCAATTATTATTATTATCGGAACTCCAGTTCGGTTTTTAAAAAGTTGCTGAGAAATGACACTGCGGTCTGATATCATAGTTACTTCCAAAAACATAGTTAACTGCATGTGCAACTTGCATTCAGCTGAATCCAACTATGTGTTTCTTTACATCTTTTTAAATAATTGTACTGTGTCCATTCACCATCTGCTATTGAACATGAAGCGTATATGCAAATATTAATTCAAATTCGCCCGTAAAGTAATCTCAAAGATCCACTGGCGTGCAAGTCGTCGTTCGGTGTTCTGCTGCCGTTTATGAAGATGATGGGTTATCTTGCATGTCACATTTACACGTGTAAAATCCAAAAAGCCCCGATTTTGTATCCCAGGAAACAGCATCGCAGTACAAGAAGAGTGTAACTCGATTTAAGTACATTGTCCCTGGAGTCAATGTGAGCTGCTCTTGTGGATTTTCAGCGTATTTAAAATTGATGGTTAAGAAAGTTGTACTGAATGATAACTGTCAACTAGCTAAAAGCAACGGAGCCTTCATTTGGCTAATCCTCAGTCAATAGAGAACACCAGGTGATACCTCTTCTGCCGCTTGACTGCGCAACATGGCTAACACGCCTCTGCTCGTCTGTCCTGTTGTCTTCTGCTTTTAGGCCGACGGGGCTAGCCGGGATCCACTATGGCGTCCATCAGCTTGGAGAACCAGCTGCAGAGTGCCCAGAATAACCTGCTCTTCCTGCAGCAGGACCACGCTAGCACTCTGAAGGGCCTGCACGCCGAGATACGCCGGCTGCAGCAGCACTGCACGGGTTAGTGCCACGTGCTCGCCCTCTGTGTCCTCTGGGGCCTTACGTCTCGCAGTAATGGAGCTGCTGCCCCCTTTAGCGCTTCATGCTAATTAGCGCTGCCTCCCGGGCCTTTCTGCCGTCTGTCAGTGGTGCACTCAGTAGTGCTCTGTGCTGCTCCCGCTGCCCCAATGAGCTTCGTAGATGCCAGCAGTAGCACGGCACTCATTTGCATCATGTACTCGTGCTGCATTCTGGATTTATACTTCCTAGGTGTAATTGGTATCAAGTCCCAGGATCCATCGTTGTGCCCATGAGGAATTCCCCTCACAGGAAATCCTCCAGCAACTAGCCGTACGTTCGGGTGAAGTACACTATGCCAGTTGCTTAGAAAGAGGTCCTACTAAGCATCTGAGCAATAACGACTATAATTATATCACCCCGAAAAACCAGGACATGCAGGTGGTGGGGTTAAGGGCAGGAGACATGACAATATCAGCCCAGCTTTGGGGGTTCCTACTCCTTTAAGTCAGTGACAAAGCAAGACCTGCCCCTCCCCCACTGCAGGCCTACCGCCCTGACACAGTAGGCCTTTGTTCTGCAGTAGGCAGGGCTCCGTCCATGCCATGCTCACTGCTCTGGGGCCCAGATTCCTAAATTAGATTCTTATCTGTCACCCTTCTGTCTTCCTCACAGACTTGACTTATGAGTTGATGGTGAAAAGCGCCGATCCAGCAGGTAAGAGCTGCCCTTCCATCCAGGGGTGCCCTAACTTCAACATGTCCACAGGCATCAGCTCAGGAGGCATATTTCTGTTCTCATAAGAGCAGCCATTTAAAAATCTCAGCTCTTGCAGCAGTTCAATACGTATGTTCCCGAGTATGATATGAGCAAAATGACAGAAATGTCTCACGTCGCAAACTGTAGCTGAGTTCCCTATTAGAACACACATGAAGGCCTGTGTTCCCTATAAACCACATGGGCAGCACCCCGTGTTAGCTTGAACAGTCATGAGAGACTGTGATGTATACTGGAGGAATTCCTGGGAAAAGTTTGCCAGACCATTCAAGCTGAGAGCTGAGTTAAGTGCATTCACTAACATAAAGTAAATAAATACATGTGAATGAATGATACATTTATATAGTGCTTTACAGAACCAATGGGGAGCGACTTCCACCACCACTATATAGCCCCTACCTGGATGATGTGATGGCAGCCATTCTGTACCAGTATACTTACCACACAGTAGCTATGGTGGTTAGGGGGCGGGTGGGGAATTCAAAAGTTAGGATAGCATAGGGGATGATTAGGAGGCCAGATTTGAAAGGGCCATGGTGGTAAGTGTTTTTTTTTTTAGCCAGGACATTGAGGTGCCATCAAGGGATCTTTTGTGACCTCAGCAAGTCAGGACCTTAGTTTCATCTGAAGGACTGTTTTTACAGCACAGTGTCCCCATCACTGCATTGGGATCCACACAGACCAGAGGATAGACTAACCTGTTGGCCACACCAACATCTCTGGCAGCAGTAACCCAGCTTTCCTAGTGGGTCTCCCATCCAAGTACTGGCCACACCCAAACCTGCTTAGCTTGAGATGCAGTACCTCGTCTGAACTACAGGTGGTATGGCCACTCAAATGGCTTGATATTGCCATAGGGCCGATTTATACTCAAAGGTCACAACACGTATGCATACACATACTGGGGTGGGAGGATGGTCACTTTTCATTATGTGTTTGTAGTCACTATTAACACTAGAACTGCCATTTCCCATTGAAGGTCAAACTCTCTTTCTTTGGTGTGTGCAGCCCTTTTGTTCATATCGTTAGTGTTAACAGCAGTGAGTCTAACACCCTCAGCCAGAAAAACCGTAATGTTCCTAATAGAGTGGCTGCTCTGTTCTGAAATCATAAGGCTGAAAAGTTTAAACGTAGTATGTATTGTGTAAAATGTTGGATAGATAGACATGTTAGAGTTTTCTCTTTTTAACAACTGTGTAGCGTTATTTTTTTATACAAATAGGTGAAACTTTAAAAATGTACGTTTTCAGGCTTTACCAACTCTCACACAACTAGCGTGACATTCACACTTTCAGACTCACACTCATGCAAGAAATCTTATGGCAAATCTATATTATTCCATTATAAACCTAAAATTGGCTACATTAAAAGCGTTGGGCTAGTGTACAAACACTACAGACTGTTTACAAGGTACGAAAACTGCTACATGCATGTAGACATGTGCAGACTCGAATTAAAAAATCTCACTCCAGCCAGCTGGCAGAATTTGACAACTCCATGTTTTATTTGAAACGAAAAGCAAAATGCATTATTTTCGACTGAAGCGGCTTGTCATTCTGTTTGCTTTGTTACTCCGACAAATCATTTTGAGCTATTAAGACAGCTCATACTCTATTGATTAAAGTTATCAGTTCTTTTGGTATTTATATTAAAAAGAGACTTTTATTACCAGTGTGGGATTGTCAAAAGCAGTACTTAAATCAATGAGAACTAAAATATATAACATAACTACGGCTGTATGATGGGGTTCACGTCGTCTTTGGGGTGACAGTCCCATTGTTTTCCTGACTGGTGAGCAGTATGCTGATGCAATGGCCCATTAGCGAAAGCCACAGGTGTGACACGCAGAAGTACAGACGTGAGCAAACTTGTTGGTACCCTTCCACGAAAAATAAAAAAAACACAGCTATCTCTGAAATAACTTGAAACTGACAAAAGTTCAATGGCATCCCTTATTGTTCATTCCATATTTAACACAAATCTTGCTTTGCTTTTGATTATTGATTCAGTTGAATATTTTATATAATAAAACAAATGAAAATGGCACGGACAAAAAAAGATGGTACCCTTGATTAAATATTTTGTGGCACCACCCTTTGCAGCAACCACTGCCAACAAGCTATCTGTACTTCGCAATGAGACATTGAGAGGAGTCAGATGAGGTGGCTCGGGCATCTGATTAGGATGCCTCCTGGACGCCTCCCTGGTGAGGTGTTCC
>JAABNY020000039.1:307273-326037 GCA_015164015.2 Brevimyrus niger
TCATTAAGAAAAGCGTGTAGTTGTGGAGCTACAACTCTTTCCATCACTTTTGCCTAAAAAGGAAGATTCGAGGTCCATAGTTTGAGAGTGAAGACAGAGCCAGCTCAGTTTTCTTGAGCATCGGAGTAACTGCAGTAGTATTGAGGGCAAAAGGAACAGAGTCAGTACAGAGACTTGAATTTATCAGAGATGATTCATCAGTGTTTGTTCAGAGTCCAGAGTCTGTCCATTGGCATTCACTAATCGCGGAAATGTCCAACCTCGACCCCTTCATCTCGCTGATAACCTGCACTGTTTCGGATGTGTCAAACATGGTGCGGACATTTCACGTTTCTACGTGATCTTAGTTTTGGGCCAAAGTAGGCTATCTGTCATCTGTCTGGCCTCTATATTGAAACCTGCCCAGCTTGGTTGAACCTGCCCTGGTGGAATGCCCCATGCACCATTATAGCTCTAAGTGGTCATCGAGATGCATAAGCCTCCCCACCACGACAAGGTACCGGCACAAGAAGAGGGGGGGGGAAATCATGAATGAACTAAATCCATAGAGCTAAGCAAAATACAGGGAATAGAACTGAGAATTAGGGAGTAACAAACCTGCAGTAACATTCACAGATACTCACTAAGGGACTGATCACAGGCAGGCACTTAAATATACAGGAACACCAGGGAAAACAATGGACAGCTGCAAAGTATAATCGAATTAACAAATCATAAAAGAATAACTACAACACACACTACGAACAACAAAAAAACAACAAAAATTAAACAAAACAGGTGAGGCTGGGACTAGGGTTTTTCCCATAGAAATTGGTGTGTGCGTGCGTGTGTAGTGGGGGCAGTATGAAAATCTTTATGCACTAAAGGGGAGTCTGGTGCAAAAACTTTGAGAGGCTCTCGAACCAGGTTACGGTGAATTCATTTCCATGATTCGTAAAAACACAAAGTGAAAGTACAAGTGTCTTTTTAGTTACATTTAAATTTGTGTGTTCGTTATATGAGGCAAAAGTATTTCATTTCCATTCACTTAGGTAAAATCGTTCAATCGTTTCAGCTTCACACTCACAATATCTATTATTTTAATTAACTGACACAAGGTGGCAGTGTGGTACAAGCTTGCAACCCACTGACAGCCTATGCTAAAAAAAAAAGAAAAAGTAAATAATTTATGTGATAAAGTCGGCCTACTGATGACATGTTTAACATTATATACTATTTTAGTCTAAAATGGGGGGAAATGTCAATATGCGGAAACCATCAAAATCAATGTAAGTCTAACTATTATGCACTCACTGCAGACACTAGGCCAGGCTTGCCTAGTTCGTTCCTGGAGGGCTAGTCTGCGACACAGTTTGCAGATTTCCCAGCTCAGACACACCTACTAAACCTTACAATTGGATGGTGAGATGAACATGGTGTGTTTGAGCAGGGAAACCTGCAAACTGTGTTGCAGACTGGCTCTTCAGGATTGGAATTGGGGAAGCCTGCACTAGGCCTACAGGGCTGCCAGTTCTCACGCATCTTGCATGACACTCACTGTCAGACTCTTGATGCAAAAACAAATCTTACAGAAAGTCTATGTTATTCCATTATAAACCTAAAATTGACTACATCAAATGTGTTAGGGTAGTCTGCGAACCCTACGAACTGTTTACAAGTTAGTAAAACACTTACATACATGTAAATGTGTATGCAGCCTTCTCCTGAATTGGAAATCTCAGGCTGGCCTGGGCCTATTGTAAAGTCATATTACTATTAGTTTTTGACGGTAAAAACAATTAGCATGGGCTGCGGCAGGATGAATAGTCCGTCATTTATAATGGGGAGAATTGGATCATAATACTGTATAAAAAAAATTCTTTGTCCTTATTTTCCACCGATTTTTGGTGACGTTTACAGTAAATTGGCATGTAAGTAGGTTGATTTTGATTAGTTATCAAAGAATATTCAGTTGCGTGTATCAAAGGTTATTTTTTTCACAGGTTGTTTTTTAATTTTTAAATTAAATTTATATTCTGCACTTAACACTGTGGCCCATGAAGCTCGCGAATGTTCATTGAGGTGGGTAAAGAGCATGTAAATCACACAACCATAGCGAAAAACAATCCATTTTTATCAAATGCATTGAACGTAATTAAATGTTACAATGTGTTTGGTTGTAGCGCCAATGACAAGAATTTTTTTTACAACCTAGATATCTCCCAGAATTTCTTCCTTTATTGGGTTGTAGTACAAACACGCTGCGATTAAAGTAAGCAAAGCATTGATCTAGCGCACATGAAAATAAAATAAAATATCAATAAATTAATTAATAAATAATATAAACATTACTGGCCATAGGACAGACTGGTTTAAGTTTTAACATAACTATACATATGAATTGTGAGTTGTGATAAATTTATATAAACCCAGTGTGTGTTTATGCATACACATTTCATTGCATATATAACGTTACAAGTAATCAAATAAGATGTATTTACAATGAACCCGGTCGCCGTTATATTACAATTAGCTCAGCTAGGCTACCTACTGCAGGGGATATCGAAGGCCGTGTGTCGCAATTATAATAAACAAAAACTAAAATGCGCCTATATATTTCCAGTCCCTCTCAGTCTGTTCCAAATATACAGTTTAGCAGGATATATGAAAGGCTAGGACCAAATCAACACGTCGGCGCCCGCCATTGTGAAACAGGTTGGGGCGCAGAGAGCGGCAGCGGGAGGCGCTGAGATGATGCTGGCCAGCCTCCCGGAGCTGCTCCCGGTCTATTTACGCGTACAGTCGACGCAGAGACTCGGCGAGAGCAACAGCTTCGCGATCTCCTGCAACACATCGCACGTTTGGCCACCATCCGTCCTTCAACGTCGATCCACCAAAATATTAGTGAAGAGACTATACATTCATATGGCGCAACGCTAAAAATTACATGGGTTAATGCCCTATTGATTTAGAAGAAGTGGTTCTTTTGCTTACATCGGGAAATCTATGCTTGCCTGCCTGTGGAAAGTGAGACCAGCTGTCTGTCATATGCCGTTTTACGTCTGAATTCAGGTGAATCCCATAATTTGTGCGAAAATCCTCTGAATGAAAAGAGGTTATTTTTTAAACAAACGGTGCAGTCGGTCATTGAATGGAAAATCGTGCACTGAATTACTAGACCATACAAAAAATGAATATGCACCTCGCACGACTGGAAAAATATAACTGGGACATGTATTTTCCAATACATTTCTGGATAGCAGATTGTAAAGTAATGGAGGACACGCATTAGTTTAAGAAAAATTCTCGGATATAACAAAAAGGTACGGTGATTCCGGATGTAATTTTTATATCGAACTTCCATATTCCTCAGTAAATATAAATTATATGCCCGAGTCTGCCCGGACGACGCTGGAAAAACTGCTTTAATTATTCGTAAGTGATTTTATTTATTTATAATGGAATTTGAAGTCATAACGCGTAGTTATAACGGCAGATAGGGGCAAATAGAGCGTTTACGGTGAACAGTTTTAACGGAGTAGAACAGCCATCCGCAGCATAACCAACGCTACGGCTTTTCGGGTCAAGTGCAGATACGCGGTCGCTATATGCCTTTATTCGCGTTTTGTTACGGAATTTAGTCGCCTTATTGAATGAACTGTACACTGAAATTAGGAGACCATATGCACCGTATTGGCGATTTTTGACGTCTGTATTAAAATTATGCAATATCGATGTTGAAAACAATTCGGCCGATACGCCGCACAGTGTAGCGATTGTGACAATGCGAGGAGAGCGGACAGAATAAAGTCTGTGTGGCTCCATTACTCTTGTTCAACCTGCGATGTTATGTTTACGGATGTTGCCCAAAAAAAGCTTCATCCCAATTCTCCGTGCAAACACATCGCAGTAATCGTTTGAAAAGCAGTGAGATTTGCTGCTGGCATTGTGGCATGCTGTGAGGCTGGAGCGCACAGTTCCATTAAACACAGACGGGCGTGAATATGCAGCGAAAACAAGAGATTTCTTTTTTGCTTCATCGAGATATCCATTGTAAGGCGAAAGGGAACCCTTTTAGATTACCGCGATGCCAGCATTTCGTTTCTGATCGTCCTTATGTTTATACCGTGGATACGGTCGGTGGCAAAATGGTGTCTTAACAACAGGAAAACCGACCAAATAGTTTGACAATGGAATCTTACTCAGCTAATGCTCGCCTAAAATATCTCTTTAGACACATAATTGTCACTGTCCCCAACAAGCCTTCGCCATTATTCTGTTCATTTTCCACCGTCTGATGCAGGGAGGTGAGTCCAGCACATCTGGTGGCAGTTTCCACAGCCTGAGGTGCTTATGGTGGGGCACCGTCACCCCTGCGTGGCAGCACCCCTCTGCGAGGCATCCCGTCACGGCCCGACGCGTCACGGAGCGGCTGGGGACGTGGCGTCTCTCTTCTCGGCGTCCCAGGGGCCCACTGCACAGTGTCTCGGTGGAGGGCTGATATCACGGCCTGACCGTCCTCCAGCTCAGCTGGAACCCAAGACCAGCTCCACCGAAGACTTCCCAAAGTCGACCCGATCAAGCAGACGGTAGCTGTTGGCTTCCTCGCTGCCGTCAGCCCTGGCCGTATTCCTGGCCTCCCTCTCCGGCCTCCTTGTTAGCGAGTCCCGTGTCGCCAGTAGGCCTGCGATGGCACGCCCCAACTCCGGGGTGCTGGTCTCGGGCAACGGGCTGGGCTACCCTCCTCAGAACACCGCGCGGGTGGTGGTTTGGGAGTGGCTGAACGAGCACGGGCGCTGGCGGCCGTACGGTGCCGCCGTGTGCCACCATATTGAGAATGTTCTGAAGGGAGACGCTCGTGGCACCGTGGTGCTGGGCCAGGTCGATGCCCAGCTGGCACCTTACATCATCGACCTACAGTCTATGCACCAGTTCCGCCAGGACACTGGTAAGTCACATGGCTTTGTTTATTACCGCATGATACCGGGATGGAGCGTTTAAGAGCTTGGCACAATGATATGTTATGGTATCATCTCCTGTGGGGATGAGCAAAATAGGAAAACCAAACTTAGAGAATGCTAATATCTAAATCCTGGTAGTAAAGAATGTTGAGTACAAAATATATATAATCTGATGATGACATTTTTCCTTTCATTTTCTCCATCATCCAGTTTAATGCCACGTTGATTTCATGAGGATGTTGATAGCAAAATCTACTATATCTAAATAATATCATATTTAGTTTGTGGGATGGATCTTGCGTTTTCAGCTCAATTGGTAAAAGGAAAAGGATCTTTGTTACCGTGTTTAAAAAAAAAAAAGATTAGTCCAATCTAGTATTTCCGGTGCACCCCAAAAAGTTTCAAGTGTCTGGGAGTTCCTGGAGGTCAGCTGAAGATTAGAGCGTAAGCTCTGTTTCAGCAGAATAGCCTATTAATGACCCTATTAATCAAATGTAGAGGAACAGCAGGGTGTCAGGCGAGCAGAGCCGGAGCCCTAAGTGATGTCAGCGAGCACATTCAACGGTGCCGTCTGCTGCTCTGGCGGCGGCCTCTGAGGGATCACAGCAGAGGAAGCATTTATCAGCATCAAAGGAGAAGGTGGCCACAAAGATCTGGATGTTTCCCTCCCGAATGCCCCCGTACTAGAGTGGCTCTGGTATATTGAGGGATCAGAGTCTCCCCATTTTTGCCGCGTGGTTTTTTTGTTTGTTGAGTTTGCTTTACATTTCAGAGCGCTATGCACATATTACTGTCGGTTTCTGTTTTTTTTTTTATGGGTAAGTTCAAGCATGTTCCTCATGTTGGGGCTGCTCCTTCCCTGGCTCATGGGAACGGGACCTCGGCCGGTAGCATCGCGCCAATAAACCCCGATCAGCTGCGGACTCGGAGAGCGTGGCTGTTATCACAGGCTAATCAGTGTCTCAAGAGAACCTCTCGTGTAAAGTTATCCGTCTGTGTGCATGGATAAAACCATCAAAGAGAAGTCAGTTTGGGTTAGGCGTAAGCGTAAAACGAATCAGTCAGACGAGTTCTACAAAACTTGCATGTAGTGATGTCTGACACCGATATCAAAGATCAGAATCTCGGCCGGTCTAGGTACTTTTTTTAATTGAGTGATCTCTGGTACCGCAGCCCGATTTATGTAATTTCTTTATGTCAGATTGTACGGTTCCATCATACACTGCAGTAAACCTGAGGCACTTTTGCACGAAACTACAAACTATCAAGGTATCAGCCGTGTAGAAATTCTTAAAAATAAAACAATTTACCTAACAGCTACCTATAGCTGCAAACCTTTGTCTGCAAAGCTTTTTGAGAAGAGGTGGCGGGAGGGCGCCTTTTAATACAACAGATCTAGTTAGGTACTTGCAGAATGTACTGTGTGCGTATGTATATTTAAATATTTAGTTACATTTCAGATATAAATAATGAATGAATCAGACCAGGGCACCAAAAAGTCGATCAAGACATCGCTAGGCGCAGATACAGCAGTGGGAATGGTGGCAGACATGTGAAATAGATGGAAACCAGTGACCATTTGAGGAGCACTGGGATGGACTATGAAGGTAGCAGTTTTCACTAGAGACTCTTCATCTTCTTTATGGCCCGGATGGTCTGTAGTGAGGTTTTTGTATTGATACATTTAAATCCTTTAGTTGACCTAAGCTTCCCTCTTGCTCCACATATCATATCGTGTTGAAGTGGCTGACCAAGACTCTAGGTTTATGACCCCATGGATATACAGAGGTTCCCCGTCCATCCCAGAATCACAGGCAATATCTGGGAGGGGCAAAGGAACCAGGTGCATAACCAGTCGGAGGCAAACTTCTACAGAGGTCTTAGTACTTCCAGCACATGGCCAGATGCAACATGCCGTCTGTCTCTAGGCTTTCCGTAAGTGAGGGGGGGGGGGCGGATTTATGACCCCGTGAGTGATTGAGCTGCAAGTTTCCTTGACCTGCTTTGTGGATCTCTGGGGGTTTGCGCATTGGCTCGAGAGAGAGGTTTATGTATAAACATGGCCACTTCGCTTCTCTACTCGCGTTTGTCACTAAAATGTGGCAGGCGCACAAATAAAGGATACGTCATGCTCCAAGGGATCTCCCGGGATGTGCTGGCAGGCAGACCCATTTAACAGAGCCGCATGGTTTGGCAACAGCTTTGTGTGTGTGTTTGTGTGTGTGTGTGTGTGTGTCTGGTTATGAATGTACGTGCATAAAGAGGACTTCACAGTTTGAAGTTCAGTCGATTTCACAATTTCGCACGGCACGCTCATATTAAGACGGCAAACAATTACGAAAGTGACGTCAGCGATCGGCGTTTGGCAGAGCCTATGTTCGGATGCGCTTGTGAGAATTGTTACTTTGAGCTGGGGTGGCATTCCCACTCGCTGCAGTCACCTGGCTGTCCTTCCCCTGATGTTGCTGAGCCTGTTATCCCCTCGATCCTGTCCGTTCTCCCCACGTGCTCCTGCTTGGCTGAAAGTGTAGGCAACTGGCAAGTTTGCCTCTGCAGCCTCTCTCATTAAAGACTGTGGTGCTTCTCACTTATCTTCTCAGGAAATGCGCCTCCTTTTGTCTCAGCAGTCTGCTGTCCTGCTCTGCTCTATCCAAGGTAGCTGTCATTAGCGAAGGAGCCCTTGTCTCCCTTGATGTCGACACAAAGCAGGGATCCGCCTGCAGCCGGTTCTGCTGACTCCGCGGGGCCCATGTTACACTGGTATTAAGGCTCTCATTGATCGGTGAGCAGGCTTCATTAGTGGTAAACAGAAAACGGCTTAAGTATAATCAGATTTAATGCCAGCATTCGGGTCAGTGATGTTTCGGATCTTATTTTGTGCCGCGGCGCGCCCTGCATTTCGCGGGTTCAAAGACAATGCTGTTAAACTGGATGTCTGACTTTGATTCACCCTTTGATTCACTGTGTGTGAACACTGTCCCTTCCGGCATGTTCTCCACCATGCACCCTCTGTGTCCAGAGAGGCGCTCCGGGTCAGTGGGACTCGGATTGTATCAGCGGTCGTTGAAAACAGGCAAGAACTTCGATCGGTGAACGCGACACACGTGTTTCGCTTGGAGAGATGTCATATATTAGTCGACGTCGACACAAACGGCAGACTTCTCTCAGTGACGTCCGTATTCTCGCCAGATATATGTGCACTGCACGAAAAAGGTGAGATGCTGTTCCAGAGATAAGCTCTGGAGCAGATAAGGGGGGGGGGGGCAGTGGCTCATAAGATTAGCTGGGCGAAAAGGCGAGGCAGAGCAGCCCATGCAGTTCGCTTGAAAGGCATATCAGCAGGAGAATGTGATGGTGGTCAGCTGAGGGGGCATGAGGTAAGGATCATGATAATGATGTAGGGCACTGAGTCCCATGTCCAGTGGCTGCAGTCAGCACATCCTGAGATTGCTGCCTGTAATCTCCGCCCCCCCCCCGGGTCGGGAATCTTATTTGTTTAGCTGTTGCCGCCCCCATGAGCGGCTTCTGTTCGCACCTCTAGCCGGTGCCATTTCACAGCAGAATGTGGCATCGATGTGTCGGCATGAAGAGCTTGCTGGCTGCCGGGACACTGCCCCGCTGGGTCCACTTCACTCCTCCTCATCATCATACTCCCATCGGGCCCGAATGCCGGCCGCCTGAATCCCGGAATGCCGTCTGATCGGGTGGGACTGTAGGACGGGCCCTGGAACAATCAGGCCTGGCCTCACTGGGGCACGTTGGGGTTGGACGGCACCGCATCCAAGACGCCGTAGCAACGTGGCGTCATGCCATGTCGACCGCGGACGTGTGTTTTAAGCAAATGGTCCGGCAAGCAATCAGAAGGAATTTAGCGTGCGGTAGGACCAGCACATCATCAACATCCCTTTGACACAGACTGGACCGCCGGACCGATGTTGCGGTTTTGCTGGCTGATATTAATTGTCAACGTCGATCGGTCTAAATGTCCGCCTGGTGCTGTGGTGCTGGTGCCCACAGGGAGTCCGTCTTGTGCGACACATCTGTTATAAACAGGGTTGTTTGAAAAACAGCTTTTGACTGGCCATCTGAATCTGTCTGACCGATCTGCTCCAAGCTGGCCCATGAGCGGTTTGACACTCTTCAACGAAAGTATAGGGAAAAGATGGCTGCCTTTCAGCATGCATCGGTTTGGTTTCTACCAAAAACCCGGATTCCCATGGTATGTCTGGCTCCTCACATGGTAGTCATGGCAACCCGGATGGATAGGCACCATGAGCCCTCCATAACAGCACGCCAGACTGGCAAACCGCAAAGAAAAAAAAAAAAACATTTCGTGGAGCACGAGAGAAAATGGTCGTTTACAGTGTAACAGAATGGAGCTAAACGGGCCAGTGCGAGGAGGGCAGACCTAGGGGCTGTCATGGGGATTTCCTTAACCACGAGAGTGTTGGAGCAGCATGTCTGAAAGGCAGGTTACTCAGGGAGCAGGGAGGATGGAGAAGCCTCAGCTTCCTAAGGCAGGGAGGGGGAGGAGTTCAGTGGGAGGCCAAAGGGGCGGGTGCCATGGGGGAGTCCGGGCAGGGATGTGGAAGCAGTACTAATCACAGAAGAGCTTCACTCTCCTCCCATTGGGTCTGTTACTCAATGCGAGAACTGCCAGAGATGGACAATGCTGGCTGCCTCACCCACCGCATGATGGGAGATTCCTGGGGCTCCTGCCTCGACCACCGCATGATGGGAGATTCCTGGGGCTCCTGTGTGTGTGTGTGTGTGTGTGAGAGAGAGAGTCTGGGTATTTGTCTGGGTATGAATGTATGTGTACGTGTTCATGCCCATGTGTGCATTAGACAGACAGTGAAACTTCCTCAGTAAATAAAATATAAATAAAACAATCAACCCAGTTACACACCTCTAGCTTAGTAACTGCTCAACAGCAAATTGACTGACAGCATAAGAGCAGCGATTGCTTTTTCTCCTGTGGCAGCAGAATATGGTGTCAGAAAATGTACTTTTGAACGTTTAAGTGTTTTTTAAAAGCCAGTAAGTACTCCGGGACTTTCACTCAAGGAAAAATTTAATCGAACAGCTTTCACTTGAATCGGAGTAATATCTGAGCAGGTGTATCTACACTTTGACCCAGCAATGGAGTTCTTAGCCCAGTGGCCTGTACTGCAAAGTGGGGTTACTGGTTTATGGTGGTAAATTGTCAGATTTAAGGTACCACAGTTGAAATGGACTTCATATTCGTTTTGATTCGTTTCATATTCATTTTGCCCAGACAAGTTACCCCGACAAGCCAGTAAGCCCGCTTCGTAGTACAAGCCACAGCTCTGGTAGGTTTTTCTTCTTGTTTTTCCCTCCGATGATGGCGGATTGGACAGAAGCGGCAGCGGTGGTCCCAGCAGCAGTGCTTCGTAATGCTGATGCAGCGGGCGGGTCACGCCGCACCAGGCCTCGGATAGCAACCCCACGGGCCCCTGCAAGCCCCCTGGAGCCTATTTCGGACACGCGGTTCTCCTGTATTTTAACCAGCACAGCGGGAATCTGGCCGAAAGAGCCACCCCATCATCCTGGGGAAGTAAAAGAACCCACATGGCATGGCAGAATCGGGGAGGGTAAAGATGGAGGTCACCCGCGTAGCGCCCCCACGCTGCGCCAGGGCATGTTCTCGGACTCAATGCGGAGGGCATGAGGGGTGACTCAAGCGTGCCTGTGTTGCCAGCGGTTAAGCTAACATTCTGGTTGCTGACCGCACTGTGACTGCAGTTAAAAACAGGCAGGGCATTTCTCCTGGGTAGCAGCTGCGGTTCCTCCGTGAATTATAGTTGCATTTAGTGAACTGCTTAATATATCTTCTTACAGAAGCTGCCCACCTATGGCCCCGTATGGTAGTTTATGTCTTGATCCTGCACCTTGCGCCGTCCAGTCGGTGATCTGCCCGCTGCCATCGCTGTAATTCTCTGCTTCTCTCCTCCATAATCCGGTAGGTTCTGAGCGGAGAGTCTTTGCTCCGCTGCCGCCGATCACTCAGACTGGCCTGTTGCTGGGAGATAAACTCCGCTAATGGGTGCTTTGTCCCCGCTGCCGGATGGGACACCCCACGTCAGGCTGCTGCCTCTGCCGTCGCTTCTGGTTCTTTATTTGCTTCGGTAATGTAACCGTGGGAACCACATTTCCTCTGACCCATTGCACCTTTAGCAGATGAATCACATCGCTCCACCCGATGTTCGGATGGAAGCTAAAGAGGAAAGATGCAGGAGGCGCCGTTTGACCTTCCCAATGTGCACTGGGGGGGGAGGGGGGCTGTTCAGAATTAGTAGAGGTCTGGAAAATCCAGGGGTGGCAGTCTGTGGCCGCGGCGGTGGGCAAACTCCAGGAGAGGCTGGGATCCTGCCCACTGGGAGATCATCTGAACATCAGCTTGTCGACCGCAAGCCCCATAACTCCACCCACCACCGGGAAATCGATGTGTAGACCTGTTGCCTGATGGGAAAGGGAGAATGCCCTGTTTATTCCATCCGGATGGAGATAGCACTGTGATTTTATTTTGAAATGTCGCAGGCGAGCGCACGGTGCTTATTTTGAGGAAAGAAAGCATTGTGTGAATTATAAATGTGTAAAGTGTTGCTTTATCATTTGAAGTATGCTGTGCAGTACAGTGTAACACTTGTGTCAGTCTAGTAGATCATCTATCTATCTATGAGTCCTCGGTGACACATTATTGGCACAGACCTTGTCATGAGTTTCCTTCAGCATCTGCTTTTAATGTGGTTAGCGTGCAGCTATGGCTGCCGTCTGCATTTAGTTTGATGCAGTTTTTATTTGTGTGCCGTTCCCTTACATGAGTCCAGCAGGTGTCACATCACATGCAGCGTCGTGTGAGACAACAGGAGGACCTAAAACAGAGACGGTGGATTGAACGGCCTCCCAGCTGTGGGCCCCGCCCATCCAGCACGTTCATGGAAGGCTTTGCTCTGCTTGGCAGGACGTTAGGCGGCCCTCACTGCCTCAAAGCTGGTCCGTTTCCTGTCAAGCATGAGCACTAGTCCCGAGGGTGGGGTAAAGGGAGAGCGCTGAGGCAACTGGGGGCAGCAAGAGGGAAGGCATGGGCAGGAAACCCACCAGGGGGAGATCCCAGATTCTGGTGCCATGGGGTGGGGTCAAGCGCTCCGCGGAGGCATGGGGAACACTCCAGGTGCAGATCTCTGATTATGGGGCTGTGTGGCAGGGTTAAGTGTTCCGGGGCAGGATGGGGAACGAGCCAGGTGCAGATCTCTGATTCTGGCAACATGCAGCAGGGTCCAGCTGCCCGACCTGAGACGGGGAAATGCTCCAACAGCAGATTTCTGATTCTGGTGCCCTGCGGAAGGGGAACACTGTAGGTGTAAGTCTCAGATTCTGCTACAGTACAGTAGAGTCAAGTGCTCCAGCGTGGGATGGTGAGTCTTCTGGGAGCAGATCTATATGAGGACCCGTCGTTGAGGCGAATGACACTGACAGTCCCATGAAAACAGTGATATGGTCAGTGTTATTGTCTGGGATGTATTAGACAGTAAGCTAACATTTGGTACTCATAGTCTCATAGAATGCAGAAGAAATATGTAGGAGTAAAGATCTAAGTGACTTTCCCAAGAGACAAATAATTATGAGCAAATTGACAATAGGGTGTTGGGCAAACAGGACTCATCAATGCAGAATGTGAATAGAGCTTATCCTGTATTGTACAAACCAACAGAGAGGCTACTGTGGAACAACTAGCAGGTGATTCTGGATATCATATTCACATAGCACTTCTCAAGACACTCAAACCACTGTGTATTACTCACCTGGATGATGCAACAGCAATCATTCCACTCACCGCAAAGTAGCTCAGGTGGTGAAAGGGCAGGAGAGAATTCACCAGTTGGATATAGGGGATGATTAGGAGGCCAGATTTGAAAGGGCCATGGTGGTCCAGTTTTAGCCAGGAGATTGGTACGCCACCCCTACACATCTGAAAGATGCTAACTGTTGGCTGCGCCAACACCTCTTCCTGCAACAAACCAGCTTTCCTCGATGGTCTCCCATCCAAGCATGAGCCAGGCCCAAAGCTGCTTAGCTTCAGATGAGCTACTTAGTCTGAACTGCAGGTAGTATGGCTTTTGGCAATATTGTGGGTGGTAATGGGAGTACTGTATCATAACACACCATGTGTATCGCCCAACAGGAAGTACTCAACAGGAAGTGTGCTGAATGTTTCCACTGGAAACGCTAAAGGCACAGTTTTATTGCTTCCTGTCAATCAAGGGGTGATGTAATCATATTTACACTAAGAGACAGTCACTCAGGGTGGTCTATGCATTTGTGGCTGAGAGCATAATAGCAGCAGGCACTGCCATGATTAAGGACCTGGGCTTCGAGTAATTTGACAGCTCTGGGTATCAAAGGCTAAGTTACCTTTGCGTAGAGAAAGCAGAATAATGGTAATCGCCTGCTAAGTTGTTCTTGCCCAAAACCCTTTTTGATTCCCCTTTGTAGCAAGTGGGTCTACATTCACAAGAAGCATGTTTTCTGACAGTGGTGTATGCGCTGTTTTAAGAGGCTCTGAAGGCATTGTGGTTGTTGTCCCAGCCTCGGAGTCACTTTGCCATTTTAGCTTATCGATCTTGCAGAGATTGAACACCCAGAAGTGACAGGAAGTGGTTTCTCCGCTTCGCTCTTAATCATGGTCTTAGTTTAGATTGAATTATAAAAAGTTCCCACAGAAAGATGTGCCCGAAACAATGTAGATAATGGACTTGTAAGCACCTGGGCTAAGGCTTGCTTGTCCCAGAGTCCTCGACACTGTTTGAGTATATGGAGAATTAGTTCATTTTTTGTCTATTGTAATATTGTAGCTTTACTCATCTGTACATTTTGTTTGATGACGTACTTACAGTCACTTCATATTGAGCAGTGTCAGTGAGGTCTGAGGAAACAGTCTCAAGAGGTCACCTCTTAATCTCTGAGCCACGTGTCAGTGTCTGACTAGCTCTGATACATCCTTTCCTGCTGCCTTCACCCCCAGGCCTCCACAGAGAGACACAGTACACCTCCCTGATGAGGCACAATGATTATGGGCCAGGAACCAGTGAACGTATGCATACAGGCACACACACACACACACACAGGCTCACACACACACAGGCTCACACACACAGGCACACACACACACACAGGCTCACACACACACAGGCTCACACACACAGGCACACACACACACACACAGGCTCACACACACAGGCACACACACACACACACACACACATTGCATACTCACATGCCGGGGAGTCTGTGAGTCTGTTCACTCCCTCCTTCCCCTGTCTCTCCCTCTAATCTCTGTTGTTCTGCACTGGTCTCTCTCTGTTGCATTAGTCCTTCTTATATTGCAGTGGTCCCTCTATGGCTTTGCTCTCCCAGATGTCCGTCCCTTGTCTCACCAAAGCTTATATAAGCTGTGACAGGTGGTACCTTGACTTCACTTCACATTACGTTTTGTTATGCTTTGAATGGCAGCTCACACAGGCAAAGTCATGTGCTTTCATCTCTTACTATTTGCACGTCTCCGGTGCCATCGCCTCCCCTTCGACTGTCCCCACCTCACTGCCACATCCTCGTTTTAGAGCTCGGGAGCAGGTCTGGTTTGGAGGATGTGGCTTTCGCTGGGGCGGCTTGTGGAACGTGGGCCTCACCCTGGCTTGGGGTGCGGATGTGTTCACAAGTTCAAAAAATGGAGAAAAAAAAGATGCTAAATGGGAGTGGATATGCAGGAGAGAAAGGCTGGGAGAACGCAGAACTCAGCGTTGACACAGTGTCAGTGAGGAAGAATGTAGGCGCAGGTTTAGCACAGGATGGGGGCGCCTGTGGATTAGCCTACAGCTGCGCATCAAAAGATCTCCACTCCCCCACTGGGATAAGAGAGCACCTTGCGTTTGCATTTTTTTGTGGGGGTGTTTCCATGGCACCCCTTCTGCTACCCCAGTGCACCTTTGCTCTGTGGTTGCCTAGGAAGGCTCCCTTGGATGCTCACGGATGCTGCTTGGGGAGCTTTGGCTCCGCCCACTGCATCCCGGAAGGCCCGCACCTTCCCCAAAATAACACTGGTTGGGTTCCTGGCCTCATCGGCTCCCTTGGTTTGCATGCGCCTCCTCTCAGTAACATGCGTTTGACGGTTCAGTAGCTGGCTAAGCTAAACGCGGAGTCCCCCTGACAAGCACATCACCTCGGAGGCATTCTGAGTTATTGAGTGTGCTGGGGGCAGCATTAGTGTGGTTTCAAGGTGAATTGTAGGCACGCTGAGAGAGGCCTCCTTCCTAAACCCTCACCCACACATGCTGCCACAGATCACTGCCTGCTTGGCATGCCCCCCCCCCTCCAGCATGTATGCCATTGGTGGCGATGGAAGCCCCAGGAAGTCCCTGTTTTGTGAGGGAGCGGCTACCGCTTCTGTGAGGTCGTCTCCCCGTGGCTGTGAGATCATAAAGTTGGCGCCGTACAGGTCCTGCCCACAACATTTGGTAAAACCTGGAACTTGCTGGAGCTCCATTGCTGACAAGTGGGGGTTCCTGAACGGCGCAGGCAGAGTGGCTCGCTTTGAGCAGCGTGACTCTGCGCTCAGGGGTAATGGCAGACCCTGGCTTGTGCATCATTAGTGGGGCTGTTAACCTCCTGTGAAGAATCTGGTCAGCGGCGGGGTCGCAGAGTGAGAGAAAACTGAGATTAGAGAGATTAGCTGATGTTGACACAGTGTCGGAACTTGGTCTATCACGGTAATTTTGTTATTGACTTATCGCACGGTATTTGGGCATGACCTCAATCATTTTTTTTTTCTGACCTCGATATTAGCAAATTGTGTTTACATAAGAATGGATGTTCATAACATTTTAACCGGTCACACTGCTCCTGCCCTTTCGTCTACCGTCTGCGTTGCAGGCATCTGCAGTCCTGGATGTTCATACTTCTAGTGCCAATATGCCAGAGAGCCATGTACATACCAGTATCGATACAGTCATGCATCGCTTAGCCATTGGGAAATGTGTCTTCCCCCGATTTTAGCGTTGTGAGAACATCACAGAGTGTACTTGGCCAAGTCTAGATGGCATAGCCTACTAAAAACTTCTTCTCACTGCCCAATTTTCATTAGGTAATTATCCCAGGCCAGTGATTAACTGTTAATCAACAGCAACATGAATCCATATTTCAGATAACTGTCCCTGTACTATTTTTTTTATCCCCACTGCAGGTGGGTGTTGGTTCAGGAACAAGTACGTTTTCTGAAATTTTCCTTTTCAAAAATAATACATAAACATTCATTTAGTGTTTATAAACACTCAGTGACAAAAAAAGGTAAGCACACAGAAATAATCGCCAATTTGGATGCAGTTTGGTACACGTGCAGACCAGCAATGGATATGTAAATGATTCGATTTGAAAGTACAGTGTTACTTCGGTTCTCGAACTTAATCCGTTCCGGACTCCGGATAGTATCTTAAAAAGTTTTAGTTCTGATCGAATTTTTCCCATAAGTAATAATAGAAAATTAATTAATTGGTTCCTGGCCTCCCAAAATTACACCCAAATGTTTGTGTGTGTTTTTGTTAAGCATTTAAACACAAAATGAACAGGATAAAACAGGAAGAGCTTTTTTTTCTTAATGGCTTCCAAAACAATAAAGATCTTATCTCAACATTACCCCTGTCCAGCCCTGATCGTCAGCTCTTTCCGTGTGCCACGCCCCCTCGTTAACCTCGTGTGGGATCCCCATGTGATCATCTGTTTCTGGTTGTTGTTATTAGTCCTCTGTATTAAGTCCGCGTTTCAGTTTGTTTCCCCAGTTTGGTCATTGGGTGCGTTCGACTTGCTTACAGCGCTGGCTTAAAGCAGCATTCTGATCCTGACGCAATGCATTACGGTTAGATGTATTGCGACCTCTCACCCGGCTGCACAAACTGGAATTGCCTCCATGACAACACACCTTTGCCCTTATTGGCTGAGGAGTTTAGTTACACGCATGACATTTGTATCCCAGGCAGTTCCAATGCGTAATCTGCTATTTCTCCCGAATATCACATAAAGCAACGAGAACTGCTTTTCAGTTAATTTACCTGGTAAAATAAAGTTTAAATAAATTACATGAATGCTTTAATAGTATATGTAAGTTAGTGTTTTATGTATTGGTTTACTTTTATTTATTAGTTACTGTAATGTTGTGCTGCTTTATTTGGTTAATCGTCCAGTCTGTGAAGAAGGCATTCAAGTAAGAATTGCATTGTAGTATGACTCATTTCCTGATGCATACAGTTTATATTAGGTCAGCGTTCACGGTTTGACTTCTGATATTCAGGTCGAGTTCTAGGTCAAACTGGTTTGTCCGACTTTCAAGGAATTTGAGTTCTAGTGAGTTCGAGAACCGAGGTACCGCTGTACGGTACGTCTAGTCACCAGACATCAACACTTGACGGAATTTGATAGGGCTCGCATTGTGGGTTTGCATGAGGCCTGGTGGTTGTATCATGCAATTGCCCAGTATGTTGGGCATGCAGATGTCACAGTCACTCAATATTGGAGCCAATAGGCACATGAGGGCACCCACACACATTGTATCTGGTGTGCTTATCGGTATTATCGTGGTATGATTAAAATGTTCTGAAAATGTTAAAAAAAACTATTGATACACAAACTGCAATAAATACAAACAAAGCTATAACATCATAGCTATGCAGGAAAATCCATAAAGAAGAATAAAACTTGTCTAAACTGTTCTGTTTCAAGAATATATAAATATAATCGTACACAGAATTAGTTCTTAGCAAAGGGGGATTCAAAGGCAAAGAAGCTTCGTCTCCACTACACTATTGACAACATGTAGTGTTCTTACAAAAAGAGGTAAAACTGAAAGCTTCAGCTTACATTATTGATGAACTATTAGCCAGTGAGACAGACAAACCCGGATGGGCCTCAGACTGGGACCCAAGGGCTGCCATGCAGCAGGCGACACCTCAGCACCACACCATCCCCGATCCCCAACAGCCGTCCAGGGATGGGGCTCCTGGAGGCTTTCCCCCATCCCCTTTATGATGTGTGCAGCCTTCCTGCGGGCAGCTGCAACATAGCTTGTTCCCTGGAGAGCAGAAAGGTATTGTGGCTGTTTAAATCGAACAGTTGTGAGTTCTTTTATAGTGGCTGGAGTGCCAATCCCACCCCCAACCCCCAAAAATTGTTTCCCTGCAAGTTGGGCAAACCATAACATTTTCCCGTGTAACCATTTCATCCCTAGTACAAAGTAAAGATTGATTTGACAGCCAGATTAGACAGTAGAACATAAATAGTATAAATAGTAATAGTAATTTTTTTTGGTGCATATGCATTTTTTTTACGATGACATTTACATATAACTTTGATAAATGAGGTCCCAGGTTCCCAGGTATTTGATACTTGCGTTCACGACTGTGGATGTGCTTTGGTTTTGAGCAGGTCGGGCTGATGGCTGCCAGACTGTTTGCTGCCGGGCCGATTGCTACCGGGTTGCTTGCTGCTGGGCCAAGGGCTGTGGGGCTGTGCTGCAGCGCCGGCTGACCACCAGCCCCGTCCCGCCAGCCCCATTCCGGCAACACCATCTAGCGAGCCCCGTCCTGCCAGCCCCTTCCTGCTACCCCCTTCCCACCAGCCCCGTCTCGCCAGCCCCTTCCCTCCAGCCCCATCTCACCAGCCCCGTCTCGCCAGCCCCTTCCCACCAGCCCCGTCCCGCCAGCCCCATTCCGGCAACACCATCTAGCGAGCCCCGTCCTGCCAGCCCCTTCCTGCTAC
>JAABNY020000039.1:353143-364196 GCA_015164015.2 Brevimyrus niger
AACCGCCGCTACCTAAGACGCGTGGGCAGTTTAGTGACCCCCCCCGCCCCCACCCCCGAGCTCTGTGTGGGCATTGGCGTGTGCTCTGCATGCTTCTGCGGGTTGCCTCCGCGTGTTCTTTGCGTGTTATTGCGAGTACGGCTGCATGCTCAATCATGATGGATGGGTGAGTCCGGTAGCTGCTGCTCCACACCATGCAGCAAACGGCGTGGTGGGGGCACCATGTGAAGAGCCTGACCTCCTCTCTGGCTCTTCAGGACGGCAGCCTGCAGTGCCCCACCTGTAAGGCCATCTACGGGGAGAAGACGGGCACCCAGCCCCCAGGGAAGATGGAGTACCACGTCATCCCGCACAGTCTGCCGGGCTACCTGGAGTCCAAGACCATCCGCATCGTCTATGACATCCCTGCTGGTATCCAGGTCAGTGACCCACTTTGCTTCATCTGGGGCCAGACCGGCAGATGCGGGGAGTACTCTTTCTGTCAGGGTGATATCCATGACCGTGGTTAAGCCCCCACAACAGAAAGCTCCTGGTACCACGTGCCAAGTGCACATTACCAACCAACCAGGTGAAGAGAGGGATGATAAACGCTAGTGGGTTACAGGGCTTCATACTTACTTCCTGAAGGCCGCTATCTGATGGTGGACCACAGACACAGAGACCCAGAAACACACTGTGCACGAAAGCGCTTAGAGTTCGCTGCTAAGCACGTCCCTCGAACCATACTGAGCACTGTCACCTGTCTGGTGCAGGCAGATGGTGGAATGTGCAGTAAGTCAGCAGCTTATGAACAAGGTGATTTTGATTGAATTGATATCGATCCAAAAAAAAGGATAATTTTCTAGAGTAAAAAAAAACTCCACCTTGACACCATCTGTATTGTCTGAGCAAGCAGCTTGTAGCTTGATCAACTTGAGATATTCCAAAACAGCCAGAGTACCAGTGTGACAGTAAGGTTTAATGCTCTTGTGCAGGTAGGGCTGGGGAGCGTGCTTTATCCTGAATGTTGAGCAGCTATTTAAGAGATGCGTGCATCTGTAGTGCTGGTTCACGGACGCAGCGAGTCAGAGTGGAGCTGTCAGGCCTGTTCGTGTCATGAATGAGGAAGACCATGTCATTTCTTACTGTCCCGCTTCGCTTTGCCAACCAGACCACGGAGCACCCAAATCCTGGGAAGAAGTTCAGTGCTAGGGGCTTCCCAAGACACTGCTACCTCCCAGACAACGAGAAGGGCAGGAAGGTGAGCTCGTCCGTTCCGGCATGGGGGGTTGAGGGAGGGAGACCTGTGAGCCGGTCCACGAGAGCAATGACGTCAACCCTTCAAGTCTAGCTAAAAAGTATGTTTGGCAAGAGATTTCTGAACTACGTTGTGTAACGGCCTCACTGGTGGGCGGGGCTCAGGTCCTGAGGCTGCTGATCATGGCCTGGGACCGGCGGCTCATCTTCACCATCGGCACGTCCAGCACCACGGGGGAGTCGGACACGGTGGTCTGGAACGAGGTCCATCACAAGACCGAGTTTGGCTCCAACCTGACCGGCCACGGATACCCAGACCCCAACTACCTGGACAACGTGCTGGCGGAGCTGTCTGCCCAGGGTGTGGCTGAGGAGAATCTGAAGGAGTGAGGGCGCAGGAAGGCCCAGCACTGAGAACTCCGCCAAACATCGCCCATCAGGGGGGCACTATAAAGGATGGAAATTAAACAATGAGCGCCGTCTTTAATTCCACCTGGCATACAAGAATAATATTCAGTGGACATACGTGTGAAGGAAATATTTTTTAAAAACAGTAATAATTTTTTTCTAGCGTCTGGCTAAAAAAAAAAAACATGCATAAGCAGAAGGTTACTGTTGTTCTGTCCGCTTCTTGGACGTGTCAGACTGTGTCAGCGTATGGGGCTGATAACATCAAGCTATCGGGGCTCGTTGCGGGGGGAGAGGTAACCCCCCCCCCCAACCAGCAGGTCCTCTGCCTGCTGAGGGATGCATAGAAATGTGAGGACCACTACTCTGGGTGGCCAGCCTGCAGACAGTGAGCTGTACTTTATTGATTTTTTTTCTTTTTTGGGGGGCAATTCCAGAAAATGTAGACCACGTTTAGAGGATATGAGGCTGAGCAGTGTTTCATAGGCCTCATTTAGGAAACTATGTGAGATGTATTAGGTTAACAAGTCTTACTTTTATAAAAGGAGGGAGTTTTGATTTCTGCTTAAGCCAAATGTTTGTCGGTTGAAGCGTTTGAGCCTCTCTCTAAAATTGTTAAACCAGCAAAGCCGATAAAACGAGGTCCTGGCAGTTTAACGAGGTCCTGGCGGTTTAACGGGGAAGGTGACACCAAAGTAGAGCAAACTGTCAGCACGTATTTCATGCAAAAAAACAAAAACAAAAAAAAAACCACCCGATCTCTCCTGCGGACGTGGTGTCTGGAACGTTTTCTTTGTATGTTTGTTTGTCTGTTTTTTAAGGTTAGTTTTAATATTACAGGAGCAAAGTTGATGAGGTTTAGGGAGATTTTAAGAGGTTACAGCACGCGCGGTTTATGTCTGGGAGGTGTGTGTTGCAGCATTACTACCTTTGCCACCATTCATCAGGTACCTGCTATAGCACCTAACAAGCCGTTAAAGCACCGTCTGAGAGATGATCCGTCGCTCTGCCTACTCAGACAGCCCTGACAGACCCTAGTTATGTTAAACAGCGTGCTGTCTACCTATGGGTGCGTCCTGCTTGGGGTATTTTACAAGGGAAAGCTGTCTTAATGAACGGTATTAATGGCAGCCCTTGAGACGGAATCCTGGGGCGCACAGGGGGGCGCTTCTACCGGGATGCCTTCGGCGCAGGGCGGCGGGATAGCGCTCTGTGTCCCCAGTGTAGCTGCGATTCCCAGCTCTCGTGTCAGCCTTGCTTTCCTTTTTAAGTTTAAAGAGAGATCCCTTTCGGTTGTGCAGTTCATTCTCGCAAAGAGCGCACCTGATCTAGGCTATATATAATCGACTTTACCGAAAATGTTTTGGAATGCGAAAGGGGATTAATGTTGTAATTGAGTGCGCGTTTCGCCGCGTGTCAGCGGATTTTGGGGTAATCCTTTTAAAAATGCTGTTCAATTTCCGACTGAATCATTGTCTTCCTTTGCACTTTGAGACGGCAGACTTTGTTCACTGAGCGTTTCGATTTGAGGAGCTGTCTTGAAATGCATTAGCTAGTTTAGCTCGTTTATTAAAGTTTAAGTTTTTAAGATGTCTTGTATTGCTTCTATATAATATATACATTTACATAAAATGTTCTGTCTTAATATTAAAGCTCAATTTGTGTGAGGTAAAATTATTTTTTATACTATTCTGTATGACAAAATCATATATAAAAATATATTATACATTTAAAATCTGGCAAAGGTTTATTTTGTCAGTATGTCAGGGACTGTTAAAACATGTATGAAATTGAAACTGTAACTGTGTAATATTAGCGGATTAGTCTTGATCGCTGCTGTCTATGTCCGTGTTGTAAATGCTCCGTAGGTGACGCCCGGGGTCCGATAAGCGGGCGTGAAGGGGCCGGACACTATGCAGCAGCTCACACGGCCGCCAAATCTCATGACGGATCATTACCCTGTAGCCATTCGTTTGGATCAATCCATCACTCCGCGCTACGTTCATCCTCCGTGGGGAAACAGAAGCGGAGCCCCGGTTGAGCCGCGCCACTTGCGGCCCCGAAGAATTGGCTCATCTGTCGGGCTGCGTAAGCGCAGACGCGATTTTGTACGTAAGAGAGCTGCAGTCAGGGGCTGCGTCGGTGCTTTTGCATCCGCCTTGCGCTTAAATTTACGTTTATGGGGGTTCCAGAGGTGGTCCACGAGTCTGCCGAACCTTTTCCAATGGGTAAACGCCTATACACAATGTTTCACGCCGTGACCATTTTTCTTATACGTGTTCTGCGTTACGAGCGTTTTAAATTGTATTTGATGTAATATTCATACATTTTGAGACACACATTCCATATATTTACAATAAATGTTATTGCCAAAAAGTAGCGTTATATACGTATAACCAAGGAATTTGTCCGACCTGTTGTGTAACCCAGTTTCACACTGTGCCCCTGTTTGTCTGGCTGTGCTTACCATCGTGCAGGGAGAGTGTGCTTGCTTGCTTGTTTGTTTGAGAGGCCTCTAACTGTACCCTGCATTCTATATGGAGTAACTGATATGCTCCCAGGGGGCAGGTGTCTTTTGGGAAGGTGAGTGTCTGTGTGAGTGAACGTGTCTGTCTGTGTCTGTGTGAGTAAATGAGCATGTGTGTGTGAGTGAAAGTGGGTCACTGTGTGTGTGTGAGTGAGCGAGCATGTCTGTGAGTGTGTCTGTGAGTTTGTGACCTTGTCTCTGTGAGCGTGTCTCTGTGAGTGCTGTGTGAGTCTACGACCGTGCTTTTGCGAGCATGTCTGTGTGAGTGTGTGTGCTATTTTCGCGCTTGCAAGTTCTTAGTACTCTGAGACATTGGGTTACCTGAGGGGTAATGCACGTTACCAGTGTGGTAGCATGAAACTAGAGACAATTACTAAGCTTCTTTAAAATTAATATAAATAAAAACGAAAAACTATCTGAGTGGTAGATTTCAGTGAAGGTGTGCTTATGCTGCGTGATCCTGGTCTCTGCCTGGGAGACCCTGCGCTCCTTAATGTGCCCCCGTTGGCTTCTTTTGAGGTTGACACCTGCAGGAAGCTGAGGCAGGGCAGCCTGCCGCTTCTCTTTTTACACTTTTCTCCATGTTTTACCTGCTGGTTCCATGGTGAATATCTGACATTTTTGGTTTTGAAAAGTTCCTGGTTTTCCCAACCGAGACGGCGTCGTGGTCAAGCTGCCCTTCCTGCATCCTCTTTGTTCGTTGTGACTGTAACTAGATCGGAGTTTAAAGACCGTAACATATATTTTAAAATATAAACTTCTCTTATTTTAAATGAATACTGTCAAGATTTAGAAACATTTCCAGAATCACCAAGGGCTTCTTATTCTATTGATCTTTAATGAATCATGTCGAGCTTCTTGCATGTTTGTATTTCTCGTGCAATAAATGTTCCCTCAGTCAAAAGGGTTTGTTGGACTCTCTGCTTCCTCCTGCTATATAACTGCTTGTTATTACCTCCACACACACCCCCCCCCCCCAGGTCCCTCTGTCTCATAAAAGATACACAGGCCTGGTGACATTTGCCAGAGCAGCATACAGGCTGTGGAAGAAACTTGTCTTTTAACGGGAGTAAAAATGTATACATTTGTATTTTTAAAAAAATATAAGCATGTGCGTTGTGCATATGATAAGGTGCTGAACTCTCCCTCTGTGCTAATAACTGCCCTCCTTAGCGTTTTAATTAGTGGCCGTGGGGAGCACCCTTTCCATCTGCACCCCCCGCTGGGTGTGGCTGCCTTGTCATTCATCACGCTCAGTGGGAGACAGCGCGGAGCTCGGAACCCGCACACGCGAGCACCCGTGTTCTGCTCACCCGCCCGCCTTCCCGAGACTGGATCCCTCGGCCTTCCAGTGTGGCTCCATGGAGGAGAGCTGTCTTGTGCGGAGACCGGCTGACATTACCATCATCCTTCCCTGGGCCAGATGGTGCCAGCGAGCGCAGCGGTGCGGTGGAGGGGGATGTGGGAGGCGGGCGCGCATGGGGTGGCGGAGCGGCTGGAGAAGGGGGTGGGGGTAGGATGGGGATGTGGGAGGGTGCCGCGCTGTGCGGCGTCCAGAAACCTGCACGTTCTCCAGGATGTGGTGTGAGGCCTCAGGGGTGAGGAGCGAAGCACTGGCGGCCACTCGAGGGAGCTGCCCGTGCTCCGGCTCTCGAGACTAGCTGCTTGGGGTTCCGTCCATGGCACAACCTCATCCTTCACCGTATCTACCGGCCCGGCAGCATTTGTAGTGTCACACAGACATTGTACTCTACAGCTTATACCAGCAATACACAGGGCATAAATAGCTTTACTGTTAGCCAGGACATTACTGCTAAGCATCACTGTTAGCGGCACGTTACTGGTAGCATTACTTTTAGCCAGGACATTACTGTTAGCGGGACGTTACCGGTACCATTCCTGTTAGCGGGACATTACTGGTAGCATTACTGTTAGCGGGACATTACTGTTAGCAGAACATTACTGTTAACCAGGACATTACCGCTAAGCATTACTGTTAGCGGCACGTTACTGGTAGCATTACTGTTAGCCAGGACATTACGGTTAGCGGGACGTTACCGGTACCATTCCTGTTAGCCAGGACATTACTGTTAGCTGGACATTACTGTTACCAGCTCATTGCAAACTCAGATGATGCATAAATTTGACAATTTGAAATTTGAGGTTATGGCGGCTGACAGCGATGCCATTGTTAGAGGCTCTGAAGACCCATGCTGGAGGCACAGATCTACAGCTGGGACAGGAGAGGCTCAGATCAGGTGGCTGAGGCGTGTGCGGCAGAAGGATCTTGCTGAGTTATGTCCACTTTTTTTTCTTCACTAGTTGATTGATCCTTTCATGGCAAAAGGAACACCACGTAGCTTCCTCAGCCGCAACCTTCTCCAGGCCCCCCCGGCACAATGTAACATCTTCAGCGTTACGTTCAGCCAGTCTTTGTGTGTGTCTCGGCCGACGAGACCTGGGTCAGCAACGAGGTAGACCCATTACAGGATGTACTGACTCACATCAACACTCTGATAGGTGATACTGAGTCAGCACATCTGGGGTCTTGGGAGAGACTCGGAGGAATCCAGAGAGATGACATTTTAACCAGGGATGGCAATATGGCAACATTCTCTTTATAACAATATCTCAACCATGATAATAATGATGCTATATTTCTATCACTAGAGGGATTTCTCATGTGTGGTGGACTGAGCAACCAAACCACACCCGGCCTTCAGAAACACATGAAGGCCCCTGTGTCCCGGGAACCCCCAACCCCACACCTCTCCATCTCCCATGGCTGGGCTTTCATGGTCGCCGAATGCCGTCGCTGTTGTACTTTCTCTTTTGACTGTATTGCCCCATTGGTTCCTTGCTATGTTTGAAATACGTCGTGTAGCCCTTGCTATGATGCTGTTCACAGCTGTGCCTGCCCTTGTGAAGAAATAGTGTACTTACGGCGTGCTTTGATCTCTAGAAGTGTAATAAAAATGCATTCTCTTTACACATATTTTATTAATACACTGACATTATAGTTCTGTGTACTTTTAGAAAATATATATTTGCATTTAAAAATAATTAAGTACACTGAAGCACACTTCAATATATGTCTGTAGTCAAATGCACTTTAGTACATTTTTTTAAGGATATACCACACTTAATAGACTTTGCTGCAAGTATATTTTTTTGTGCTAAGTCAGTTTTCTAAGTAAATACTTTTGTACACTATTTTTTCATAATGGTGGGCATTCATCAGAAGCTCAGCCTAGTTCTCATGCCCAGTCAACTCCTCGACAGCTGTATGTTTATAATGTTCCCTTTGGCATAAGTGTTTGCTAAATAAATAGATGTAAATGTAAACGTAAACATTTACAGTGAGGGAAATAATTATTTGATCCCCCCTGCTGAATTCTTAAGTTGAACCATTAATAAATAAATGAAAAGTCTATAGTTTTAGTGGTAGGTTTATTTTACCAGCAAAAGATCATCATGTAAAAGTTACAAACCAATCTGTCATTCATCTCAGGAAATAAATATTTAATCCCTTGGAACACATGCTTTAGTACTTGGTGGAATAACCATTGACTAGAAGCACAGCCGTCAAACGTTTCTTGTAGTTGGTCACCAGGATTGCAGGCAGATCAGGAATTTTCATCCACTCCTTTCTGCAGACCTCTTCCAAATCTTTAAGGTTTTCAGGCTGCCACTTGGATAGACATAGCTTGAGTTCCCTCCGTAGGTTTTTTATGGGATTACAGTCCGGAGACTGGCTAGGGCACTCCATGACCTTAATGAACTTCTTCTTTGTTGCCTTAGCCATATGCCTAAGGTCGTTGTCTCGCTGAAAGACCCACCCGCAATGCATTTTCCATGCCCTGACTGAAGAAAGGAGGTTCTCATCCAAGATTTTACAGTACATTGCCCTGTACATCTTTCCTTTGTTGTGGTGCAGCTGTCCTGTATCCTTGGCAGAAAAACACCCTCAAAGCATAAAGCTTCCACGGTAGGGATGGTGTTCCTGGGGTTATTGTCAGCATTCTTTTTCCTCCAAACACAGTGAGTGGAGTTGAAGCCAAACAGCCCGATTTTGGTCCCACCAGACCACATCACATTCTTTCAAGCCTAATTGGAATTATTCAGGTGTTCACGGACATGTTTCAGACAGGCCTGGACATGGGCCCTCTTGAACAGGGGTGCTTTGCAGGCAACGATTTGAAGGATTTAAAGGATTTAAAATCGTAGCGGCATGATGTGTTACTGATTGTTTTCTGGTTTACTGTGGTTCCTGCTGCTCCTCCTGTGTAGTTCTGGGGTTAGCCCTCGCCATTCTTAAGACCATTGGGCCCCATTCACCAACTGTCCTTATGAACAAATTTGTTCTTAAAGCCCACGTACGCACAAAGATTCTGACATTCACCAATGTTTTCTTATCTGAATTTGTATTTGAATCTACGCAAACTCAAGACCATCAGTACACACATCTGAGTAATGGTAGTTTGTTCAAAATAATCGGTTATAGCAGTTTCGTTCAGTCTGCAGTTGATAAAATGATAGCATTTGAATAATTTATAAAAGTGAAACATAAAAAGTATTTAAAAGTGTAAAAACTATTTTCATGGCAATCATGCAGATTATAAATAGGCCTGTTTCTGCGCGTTGGCCTTGCTATCAAAATGGCATTTCTGTCGCTTCTTGAAGAGCTTGCCAAACATGCTCTGAGAAGGGAACGCATGTTTGAAGATCATTTAGATTTATTTGGCACACAGCGTTCACAGGGAAGGTGATATCTTTCCATGTATCAGTTTTTTTGGGGGCTTTTATATCCACTGGTTACGCTACTAAATAACATGCGTCTATATGCATTTACCTCCCATACAGTAAAATCCACTTCCGCTTCAAGGGCCCAGGCAAAACATTCTGTTATACCCAGAGTTGCTTTATGACCAGAATACAACTACAGGACCCCATTTACTCATGCCAAACCCCAGCGGACACACTTGTGGTATACATTATTATATTGTACATGTATTAATCCAACTTTACCTGACCAGATGTGTGACTATTAATAATCCCGTCTACGTATCTGCGCTGGAAATCACCGGCACGCCACACGCCTGGTAGGCGGGACTGCATGTCCATTATAGCCGAACAAAACTACAGTAAAAGCTGCCCTGGGATTAAATTGGTGTCTGTTATAGGTGAAATTCCGTATATTTGCAGGTCAGCTATATCTTATATGTTTTTTCTGAATGTTCTTAAAGGCGCACGGCTGGGACCAGCGGACCTCATCCATTATAGACGATATTCCATTATAAGCAAGTCCACTATAATGGGATTTTAATGTATTAATACTTTTACCACAGTATTACTAAAGTTTTTTTTCCTCTTAGTGCCAAGCAGCTCACAGCCTGCCCGCCTCTTCGCTATTCCTTGCTCACGGCCCTACAGTCTCATGCCCTTTTATGGGAAATTGCGGGGTGTTTCCCCACGCTAATTAGGACAAACTGGCACGCGCTTCCAGTTACGAAGACATGGGATTCATCATTCTTAAGAACAAAAGTGCGAAGAACGCGTCATGAATCCGACGTAGGTTGTTCTTAAATTTTGTAGGAACAAATTTAAGAGAATTCTTAAGAAAATATTGGTGGATGAGGCCCACTGATGTCACACGAGATGAGGTCTTCCTTGGGGCCCCAGACCAAGGGTAGTTGACAGTGATTTTGTCTTTCTTTCATTTCATGAATGATTGAACAGTTGTAACTTTCTCACCAAGCTGCTTGCTGATGGTCATGTAGCCCATTCCATATTTGTGAAGGTCAACAATCTTGTCTCTGATGTCCCTAGACAGTTCTTAACAAATTGATCTGCACCTGTTACATTTTTTCTTGTTTTGTTGAAAATCTATCTTATGGTTAAAATAAACCTACCAGTGAAATTACAGACAGTAAATTTTTTCTATAAATGGGTGTAGTTAGTAATTCAACAGGGGGTCAAAATTTTATTTCCCTCACTGTACTTATGGCCAGATCTAGCACACAAGATGTATAGCTAGGCAGTTTTGCGGCTTTGTTGGTTAGGATTCAAGTCTCATGAGTTAGGAGTGATGTCACCATCGGGCCCCTGAGAAAGGCTGTTAACTCCCAGTTGCTCCAGAAACTGGCTGACCCTGCTTTCTGAAATGCACATCACTTTGGGTATAAATATTTGCCAATGTAAAATGCAATATTCATTCCACGAGGTTTCTAAAAATCAAGTAAGAATCAGCATGACAGTGCAGATCACAGCAGCCAAACAAACTGGTGTTTTTTCACATGAGGCCTGTTCACACAAGTAATTCACCTACCTGACATATTTTTTTCAATCATTATACAAAGTTGGACAATTTTCAAGTGTCACCCCAAAGGTGTGGAGAGCTAGTCCCTAGCATCACGTCATACTAAGCAGCCATCACTGCTTTCCAGGTCGGTGATGCTGCAAATGCTTCTGAATTCTGCTGTCGGCCTATAGGCAGTATAACCAATGTTAGGTTGATGTTGTAACACTTAACAGAGCCAGGAGCTGTGGGAGGCCCGATATGAGCAAAACACAGGGAAATGATTAATGTCCAACAGCAAAATGAAGTTCTTCTGTAGGCCTCAGGTGCTGGTGTCTTCTGTAGGCCTCAGGTGTTGATGTCTCTCCTTAGGTTATGAGCTCTCCTGTGAGATGGAGACTGAAGGCCTCAGGTGCTGGTCTCTCTCCTTAGGTTATGAGCTCTCCTGTGAGATGGGGACTGAAGGCCTCAGGTGCTGGTGTCTTCTGTAGGCCTCAGGTGCTGGTGTCTCTCCTTAGGTTATGAGCTCTCCTGTGAGATGGGGACTGAAGGCCTCAGGTGCTGGTGTCTTCTGTAGGCCTCAG
>JAABNY020000039.1:365650-375925 GCA_015164015.2 Brevimyrus niger
CCTCCATATCTCCCGCCACTAACACCATGTTCCTCCATATCTCCCGTCACTAACACCATGTTCCTCCATATCTCCCGCCACTAACACCATGTTCCTCCATATCTCCCGTCACTAACACCATGTTCCTCCATATCTCCCGTCACTAACACCATGTTCCTCCATATCTCCTGCCACTAACACCATGTTCCTCCATATCTCCTGCCACTAACACCATGTTCCTCCATATCTCCCGTCACTAACACCATGTTCCTCTGTATTCCCCGTCACTAACACCATGTTCCTCCATATCTCCTGCCATTAACACCATGTTCCTCTGTATTCCCCGTCACTAACACCATGTTCCTCCCTATCTTCTGTCACTAACACCATGTTCCTCCATATCTCCCGTCACTAACACCATGTTCCTCCATATTCCCTGTCACTAACACCATTTCAGCTTCTTCCAGGATCACTTTATCAATACTAATGTCACATTTGATTACAACTGCAAGACCCCAGTCATTCACTTTTCCATACACACTGACCAATAAACAGTGGTTACTGACCAGTTGAGACTGTGAGTCTTTATATCAAAACTGGTTGGTTGAAACAAAATCCTGATCTGGATTCTTACTTTCTGGACCTGAACTTTTCACCTTTGCCAACAATAAAAAACCTTTCACTTCTTCAGTTACATTTCACAGTAAGTATTATATACATCGCCACCTCCTGGCAGTTTCTATAAATCATGTCCGAAAATTAAACAAAATTTCAACTTGCCATTAATTGCTCTTTAACAAATCAGCAAGTTAGTAACTAAATTTAAATCACATTTCCAGATAATATCAAACAACATTAACCTAAAATAATAGAAGCTACATATTCTTAGTTTTTTGGCTTGAAACGCCTCACAACCTTTGTGAAATAGCAAAACACCAAGGAAGAGTAACATTGAAATGAATGATAATACTCGGGTGACCAGATAGTCCATGTCAGGTAGGACACACTGAGCTAGGACAGGAACTGTAAATTACCATTTCAATTAAACAGACCTGGATTTTACTTGAGCACTGAGTTCTTGCTGTGTGCTGATTGGTCAGTCTCCTATAATCATGCGTGTGTCACTAATGCTAATGTGAAACAGCTGCATGAGTCTTTCAGTCAAGGAAACTAACCGGTCAAATCACAAGAAGAGCTGAACTGTTTAGCCGAACACAGGAGCCTTTCGATTTAAAAGTAGTTTGCAAAACCCGAAGTAGCTCAAAGGGTCCTCCCTGACATGGAATATCTGCTCACCCTAGGTAATACAGCATCCTCCTCCAATTGAGCTGAGGGCTGATGGTTGGGATGTCCCAAGACCCCTAGGGGTGCGCTGTACAATATAGCGCCAAAGGGCCATGTACTCAGCTTTCCTCGATCTCTATGAGTCTCTGTGAATACATGCAGTTTAAACCTTGCGCAAGCACCTACATGATTACAAATCATAAGACAGCCTTTCTATTAATGTGGGATCCCACATCAAAGAGGAGAGCAGGACTGGGGTGGCGGAGGGCTGCATTGTCTGCGGCTTTTCTTCTTCATCTTCAAGTGCACTTCGCAGAATTAGTAATTCCCTGCAGGAATTAGCGTACCTTGCTGTGCCAGTGCTGATGCCGCTAGTCATTTTATCTCTTATTTTTGTTAATGCCAAAATCTATTATCAAGAATTAGAATTTACCATGTTTATTCATTATTTACTTATTCGGATCCCTGGACAAAACCACAAGTCATCCAGTGACGGCAAAGAACAGCAGCGGTATCAGAACTTACCCCCTCGTCACAAGACTGTTCCAGAACTATAATCCCACTATTTTCACCAGAGTGTTTCGTTAAATGTAAAGCAATCGGTTGTGATTTATTTGGCAGCAGATGCATTCAAACACACTGGAGCATGCTGGGAAAATCCTGAATCACAAAAACTGCTGAGCTGTACAGCCGCATGACATTTGGCAGCAGCCATTGGGATGAGGTCAGTCTCAGCAGATTTCCTTATCACTCAACTGAAATAAAGGAATCTGCTCAATCTTCTGTACAAGCCTCCAAGAAAGAATGGTTCCATTAGGAGTATCAGACTTTTTATCATACTTTTTCATATTTTTCCTTGTTTATGTGCCTTGGTATTAAATTGTTTGTATTTGTACTCTATTATTATATATATAAGAAATTGCACTCTTCTTAATATATTCACATCGATTGCAATCAGTTCCTTAAGAATGGTGCAGCCATCGTTACCTGAGCAAACATACCTGGTAATATCTGCGATCTAACCTTGTTTACATTGAATAAATCTGCAGGTGTGAGCTCACGTATTAGTTGCTGTGACAAATCCAGGATGTTGTCAGACCGTCAACATCATATTGATCAATCCGCGTAAGAAGAGCATCCTCCAGATGTCTTTGGCCCCATGAGTCCCTGTAGGTCACCTCCAGCACACGCAAGCATAAGCAGGTATGTCCAGATGAACACCTTCTAGAAGGTCACCGTGTCCTCTCTTGTGTCGCAGGAGTTGTTTCTTGGTCTGTTTCGCCGGAGCTTTTACTGTATGTGAGATATGGCCTCGCACAGCCTGCTTGTCAGCTGATGGTGTCAGTGTGTCTGCATCCGCCACCACGATGGCCACGACCTGTCACACGTCACGCAAAGGCATCACACATGCGGCTTTAATGTCCCCAGGCCCAGACTTCAAGAAGCACGTGGTCCCTGTACTGTTCGCAGCTCAGGGATGAACCTATTCGCCGATGATGTGGTTTCCTATAAGCTTAAAAAGATATATTTTTAAACTGGCCACCCTTACACAAAATATAACCAATTAATCTTCATTTGCAGTCGCTCTATAAAGTTGCAGTTGCTCTATACGGTAATTGATCTTGAGCCATTTCACCAGCGTCAGCAGGTGCAGATGGGAAATCAAAATACTTCGTTAAAAAGATGCTGGAATTGGGGCTGTTATTCTTTTTGTGTATTTTTAGCAAAGATTCTTGTTATAACTTCCTAGAGACTTCCTGCCATGCAATAACTCTCCTGGAAAGCTGTCCAAAGCATTGATAATTTAAGTTTGGGGTTGGAAGTTGCTAGAATTAGCGAACCTTAAAACCTAAAAGCTATTAAATTAGCTTTCACTAACTGTATGATCAGCATTTATTGGGTTTGTTTTTGGGTGTATGTGACTATTAAATATGACACACAGAATGTACAATAGAATGGGCTCCAGGGTGGATACCCACACATAGACACATGCACACACACAGGTTTGTAATTATATCTTTGTGGGAACTCTCTATTCATTTCTATGGGAAAACTCAATGACCTTAACTCCTATCCCAGACCTGAAAAATGGTCCCTAAAATGTCAAATAGGCTTTTATTTTATTTTATTGTGGAGGACATTTGGTCCACACACTGTAATATAAACTTTGTCCACACACACACACACACACACACAAGGACACAGACAGATGCACAAAGAGACACACACAGACGCACAGAAATACACAAACACACACAAAGGGGCACGCACACACAAAGACATAAATGCATAATGGCACACGCATGCGTACATGCGCGCGCACACACACACACGCACACAGACACACACAAGGACATAGACACACAAAAGGGCACAAACACGAACGCACGCAAAAAGGCACTGACACACATAAACCCTATAAAGTAATTCCCTTAACTTTGATGTTTTTCACTGTGGGGGATAAACCACATAAGAGCACTGGGTGACATTGCTGCCCAGTCACGCACTAACCCTCCCCCCAACTCCCCAGATTATTTTTGGGTAAGAGGACAGGAGCATGTTCAGGGATTAATGGCAAAATGTCTCACAGAGGACATATGGAGGAATGCAGCCCCATGTCGCCCCGGGGGTCTCTGGCCTGGTGCCTAACCTGCGCAAGGGCTGCGTTCCGCACCATCGCAGCCCCTGCATGCAGACGTCGCTGCAGGCCAGAGCTCCCACTGCTGCAGTGAAGCCCCTCCCACAAATGCAGGCAGCTCTCGAGAGTCACTGCGATTTGCTGCATGTCTCTGCAGTGACCGGAGATATAAGAACAGCATGTCAACCTGAAAAAAAAAAACATCACCAGAGGAAATGTGTCTTTACTTAAGTCAGTGTTTAAGCATTTCTTCACCATATACAGTGAAACACAAACTTGTCCAGTGAAAATGTACCAACTGCGTCTGACTGATAGATGCAGTGTCATGGAGGTGAAGGCACTGCCACCTGAATAATAGCTACAGGAAGATGGAGATCAGAGTGTGCCTCCACCTCCCACTCCCGTGGCCCCCTCGCCACCATCTGCTGAGCCTCTGTGGCGGAAACACTGCCAGGCGGGATGCCGGATCGGGCCCGTGGACCACGTTTCACCAGCGAGCGCCGGCCGCTGTTCTGACTCCAGTGCAAAGCAGCTCCTTTCAGAGACATTACCCTCTGGGCCACTGTCCGGTCAGCAGAGTCGGCAGTGCGGCCTGTCCGCAGTGACCCTGGCAGAGGGCAGCCCAGGAGGCGCAGGTGGGGAGAAGCGGCCCTTTACTATCTGGGGGAGCTAATGTTAGGCTGGCAGTAACATATTTGCCTCATCTTCAAAATTAACCAAGGTAGGAATATTGCCTAACCCCTGTCCCCCCCCCCCCCCCACCCACACACACACACACACACACACACAAGGAAAAATATTTATTTTGCAATGTGGGTGTATTCCTCAAAACATCAAAGGTACATCAACAATTCAATTATACAAAATCACGTGTCCAATTAACAAAGGCAGCACATTCAGCACATTGCAGCAGTACGTGAAACACATTATGGCGAAGAATGTCCCCACATCCCCTAGAGGGCGCTGCATTGGCACCAAGGACAAACCCCATCGAGGGAACGGCAGCAGAGACTGAGCGCGTGCACACACACACACACACACACACACACACACAGGTTTATAGCTTTGTGCAGAGTCTCCATTCATTTCTATGGGAAAATCTCTAATCCCAACATGACAGCCTTAACCCTTGTCCACCTCTAACCTTAACCATAAGTAGCCAAACAAAATACGCGATTTTGGTTTTTTTTGACTGCATTCACAGATCTTTGTGGGGACCTGAAACATGGTCCCCGCAAAGTCAAAACAACAGGGTTTTAATACATTGTGAGGTACACATTTCGTCATGCAATTATATATATAAAATACTTTAAGAAATATCAATATTAAATCTTTTAAATTATATCTATAGATAAAGGTGATGTAATTGCATCAGGTATACAAAAAAAGAAACAAATTCACTTATTTAACGAAGGAAATTACCTCAGATGGCAATTCCTACTGAGGAAAATAGTTAGTATTTCCCCCTTTGGCTGAAATAAACTCAATAAGACATTTCCTATAACCATCTACCAATCTCTGACATCAACTAGCAGGAAGTTTTCCCCACTCTCCAATGCAGAATTTCTGAAGCTGTGTGATGTTTAAAGGGTGTCTTGCATGCAGTTCTGCTTCAAATCACCCCACAGCATCTCAATGGGATTAATTTCTGGGCTTTGACTTGACCATTCCAGAAGTTTTCATTTCTTTCTTGTAAAGCCATTCCTTGGTAGATTCACTGGAAAGTTTTGGGTCCTTGTCATTTGCAGGATCTACCCACACTTCAGCTTCATCTTCTGGACAGATGCTCCTACATCAAGCACCCTGTGATATGATGAAGTGGCTTCTATGATGGTGAGCTGGCCAGGTTCTGCTGCGGCAAAGCAGCCCCAAACCATGACATTTGCACCCCCATGCTTAACAGTTCATATAATGTTCTTTTGCTCAAAAACTGTCCTTCGTTTACACCCAACATGTCCTCTCTTACTTCGCCCAAATAATTCAATTTCAGATTCATCTGTCCAAAGCACGTTGTTCCAGAAGTCCCAGACTTTGTCTAGGTAGTCTCTGTCTTCAGTGTTGCCCAGATGTTTATTTGATAGCAGGGGTTTCCTCCTTGCACAACTCCCATGTAAATCAAACTTGTCCAGTCTCTTTCTGATGGTAGATGCATGTACCTTGACATCAACTGTGGCAAGGGCTTCCTGTATGACCCATGATGACATTTTAGGATTTTTGGAGACTTCTTTCAGTATCATGTGGTCTGCTCTTGGGCTGAACTTGCTAGGATGGCCCGAACTGTTCATGTTGGCAGTTGTATTAAATGTTCTCACTTGTAAATTATTTTCTGGACAGTGGAACGGCTGATTCCAAACTCTGCTGAGATCTTTTTATATCCTTCCCAGACTAATATGCAACTACAAGCTTCTGAAGGCATCAGAGAACTCACCATGGAGATACCACTCACTTCAACAATCGAGAGCAAACCGAACTAGATGCCCGTGGTTTAAATAAGAAACTCCGCCAATAAGCTCTGTAACGATATGGTGCACCTGAATCTAATTCTAGGAGTTTCAAATAGTGATGAATGTGAGGGAGCCCTAAGTGGAAATTAGCATTTTAATTTGTTTTAGTAAATAAGTGAATTTGTTTCCTTACGTAGAGATATAATGTGAAAGAACATTTTGAACTGATATGTTGATATTTCTTAATAAAAAACTAAATATTTAACGGGGTGTCAATTTTTTCACATGACCGTATAAACCTAATCCACACACACATACACACACATACACACACACGCACACACAAAGCTCTGGGATATATTGAGTGACCATTCTCTTTTTTTTAAAGAATGGCATTTTTAAACCCCGGTTTAATCTTGGTTCTGCTGGCGGAAGGCTACGCTCTGAGGCCGGCTGCTTCCAGGCTCACAATTTCTAAGACAGCAGTACACAAGAACAAGGTGAAACAGACAACTCTGGACATAACCAAAAATCAACCAGGTAGAGGGCAGAAGCAACTGTCTAACGCCAGAGATGACAGTGTGACAGTGCCTCGTAAATCTGAGGATGACCTCAACTGACCATCAAAAAGAATGGGAAACATTTAGTGGTGTGCAGTGCACTGCTAGGACAATTCATAACTGCTGCCTCGAAGCAGGACTAAAGACCCATAAAGCAGGGAAGAAGCCCTTCATCGATGAGAAGAGAGATGAGCCAGGCTGGAGTTTGCAAAAAAAAAAATGTGTATTTCACACAGGCGCAAACCTATACATTCAGAAATGAGTCAGTCAGTGCGTCAGAATTCAGTCATTGTCATTCGGTTATTTCTCATGACGGCACAATGTATAAATAAATCAGTATTTCCGATACCTTTCACAGCTCTGAAATGCAACTACAACCAGGCCCCAGCCACAAACTCCAAAACGCAGCAGTACCTTACTCTTAATCAACCAGGCAAGTGTTTGGGCTTGAGTCAGGCGGGAGGCAATATGAGGCAGCTCTACACTGCAGTTTGGCAGAGTTTGGGGGAGTTTCTGTTTTGTGGGCTCAGTAAAACATGCATGTTTTTGGTTTAATGCCTTCGCAGTTCTATTACAGGGGCCACACCCCACATTAGGGGCCACACCTGAGCTCACCTGTAAACATCTCATGATATGACATTACAGCAAAATAATCTTAGAATAATATGCTATGTGTATATGTATACAATATTACTTTGGGTAAAAATGTATTCAAAAAATCATCTCACTTAAAATATTATATCACCCATGTGCATGTATTTTATAAAAACCGAATCTATATAAATTCTATTAAAAAAAACTGGTCTTGGCTACATATGCTATGGCTAAAGCTGCTGGCACATGGCAGTATGTTTACAGTTCCTGGGAGAATCGGAGAAGCCCGCCATTCCCCATGAAGCCCAGCAGAGGGCGCAGGACAGGAAGTAGAGCGCGAAGAATGTGCTGCCACACTGCAGAGCAGGTGGGCTACCATCGTCTGGGAAGAGGGCGCCCCGCAGCACATTCCAGATCGTGTAAGGAACCGTCTGGCCATCCGAGCTCTTAGAATTTAGCCACATTTGTAAACACTCATTATAAATTTGCTTAAAGAAGGCAAGGCTTTGAACACGTGACATCAGCAGCAGAGACCGAGGCTGGTGAAGCTTGTGACGCTCAACTGAGTCAAATCAAATCGCGAATCTGAAGCAGACGTCGAGACCTGAAGGGTCTGTGTGGTCATGCGCCTGCCAAACTGAGGTTGAGGCCGGAAGGGTCTGGGTGGTCAGACCACTGCCACAGGGGGATCAAGTCTGGAAGGGTCTGGGTGGTCAGACCACTGCCACAGGGAGATCAAGTCTGGAAGGGTCTGGGTGGTCAGACCACTGCCACAGGGGGATCAAGTCTGGAAGGGTCTGGTATGGTCACCAGGGGTGGGCAGGCTAATCCGCTAATCCACCAGCCACTAATTTTTTAAAGCTAACTTAAAGATCTTGTCCCTATTCTCAAGGATGAGTGAGAGATAACTCAGGCTAGCTTCGTTAATTAGGTTCTATCTGCAAAACGTCGGCGTTTTTATAACCACTGAGCCTGTGCAAAACAGAGAACCAACTGGGGAACTTGGCATTGAATATCATATGCATCGCAGCCGCCGGTTCAGTTTTTTCTTTTTTGACCGTATATAAAAAAACAAGTTTCTTCTTTCGGTTTGGTACCCTACAGTAAGACGAAGTGGGAAATTCACGCAATTACGATTATTCATTTAAGAAAGCTTCGGTGTGCCTCCTTGGGTGAGCCCGTGCACCCGCACTCCTGCCAGCCAACCACCGCTAATGCTGTGGGAAACACCGGGTATAAGTTAACGGTGCAGTGGTTCTGAGGCCGGAACCACAATACACATGTTCATGATCTCGTATCACGATTCCAGGAGACGGACCAGGATATTCCACTCCCCCAACCCCAATCTGCTGCTGCAGGTACAGCCTGTCAATCTCACATTACATTACGGATGTTACATTCTATTTAAAGTTGTAAAGTTGTACTTAGTAGATGTTACATATTACTAGGGCTGTAACGGTACACGCATCATGTACCATTACTATTTTACTATGCATTTTTGTGTTTTCAAATTACAAATTACTTGTATTTTAATTAAATAACTTTTAATTTTACTTTGCTACAATTGAGGGGCAAGTATTTGTAATTTAAAGACTTTTTGATGCATTTGTTCCCATCTCTCTGACTTCATTCATTGCTTGTGTGTAAACAATATAAGTAACACGATTTTCTTGCAAATATCATACAAATGAGAACCGCCTACCGTTATAACTATTAGTTTACATCTGGAATATGATTTAGAAATTATAAGACATTAGAACAATAGATGTTACATAAGACTGTTCACATAAATATCAGACATGGAAAACATTTTAGCATGTTAGATCAATTATGGTGGAGTTTAAAAAATAACTGAAACAAGAGCCCACATCGATATAAATGCAAATATGTATAAATATGTTTGGACCATTGCTGTTGAGGTATTTACATTCATTTTAGGAGTAGCATGTTCACATATTTGACTTTTTGGTAGCAACTTTCATCATTTCTTTGTTGAAGAAAATTAGCTGTGGGTAAGAATTGTTGTGCTACAAAGCTAAAACTATTGGTAAGAAGGGTACAGACAGTTAACAGGGCTTCTCTCTCAGGTTGCTCTGCTCAGTGATCCATGGCGCTTCTAGTATGAAGAATATTATATAATTTGCTGCCAAATAAGCGCTACAGTGTAGCTCTGCTACGGCATGGTGGTATGTTAAAAGTTCATAAAGTACGGGAAATTAGAACCAGTAAGCTGGATGAACCAATATACCACCCAGTGCTATTCCAAAGACTGCAAAAAGTGGATGGGGGAGTCTGGTGGACTACAGCAGGAAACAGCAACACTACTACCCTCATCGGTGGGCCTCCAGTGGAGAGGGTGAGACACTTCAGGCACCTTGGGGTTCAGCTCACAGAAGATCTCACCTGGTCCATTCACATATACTATATTCCCAAAAGTATTGGGACACCCCTCCAAATCATTGAAGTCAGGTGTTGTGATCTCTTCCATAGCCACAGGTGTATAAAATCAACCCCCTAGGTATGCAGACTGCTTCTACAAACATTTGCGAAAGAATGGTTCACTCTAAGGAGCTCAGTGAATTCAATCATGTTAATGTGATTGGACGCCACCTGTGCACAAGTTCATTCGTGAAATTTCATCACTACTAAATATTCCATGGTCAACTCCATCCATTCAGCCATCCATCCATCATCTTTCTCTTCTCCGGGGTTCAGGTCGCGGGGGTAGCAGCTTCAGGAGAGATACCCAGACCTCCCTCTCCCCAGCTACCTCTAC
>JAABNY020000039.1:573326-596806 GCA_015164015.2 Brevimyrus niger
GGGGGGGGGGGAGGGGTGGGGGGGGGGGGGGGGGGGGGGGGGGGGAGGGGGGGGGGGGGGGGGGGGGGGGGGGGACAGAGGGACAGAGTGTCACAGAGTCCGGAGGAGTCAGAGAGCTGCCGGGACAGATGGGGGACAGAGTCACCAGCCCCCTTCCCTCCATAGCAGACGGTAGCGGTTACCATCCTCAGCGATCTGCGGCCATGACCTTTGACAGACCGTGGTACGGAAAGACCAGCAGCGTCAGACTCATGCTATTTACCGATCGCTGCTTTGGCTCCTCGAGGAACCGACAGGTGATACCGAATAACTGACAAGACAAAAAAAAAAAGTACAGAGATGGCTGGTTGGCCAGTGGGGCCGGCATAGCAGTCAAATCAGGCACACAAAGTACCCCTTCCTCCTGGTCAGGGCCTCCTGCAGCCTGCGATCCACTGCCAAATCAGGAGAGAAGACAACGCAGTACTTCATTCATCTATGTGGGAAAACTTGCTGCCTTTCATACAGCTCCTCCTGATCTTCATAAGGGACACAGACACGTATAATATAAACGTGGCAAGAAGTGCTGGGCTCAGAGTACAGGGTCAGCCAGCATCCAGTGCCCGGGAACGGCAGGGACGTATTTGGCAACTTACCATGGGATTTGAACCAAAAACCTTCTGGACAAAGACACGTGTATAATATTGAGCTGGATACAAGTTCTGGGGTCAGAGCACAGGGTCAGCCAGCGTCCAGTGCCCTGGAACAGCAAGGTTATATGATATGGCAACTTGCCGAGATCTGAAGCCACAACCTTCTGGACACAGCCACAAATGCAGATCCCGACCCCACTGAGCTACATGTCGCTCCAAAAAGAAGCAAAATAATCTAATCTCCGCTATGCAAAATCTATTTCTCGAAAGAATCTGAATCTCAACCGTTGAGAGGTTCCCATGAACGGCATGATGCTGCTCTCTTCATTCCGCCATTTTCGGCGCCCCCCGCTGGCACACCGTGAAGCTGCAGGCCCACAGGCCCCGTCGTTTGCCTCTATTCCAGAGGTTCCTCCATATGGGTTCTAAAGCTGAACAGCGTTCCATGTTCGCAGGCGTAACGTTTCACATTTCTACAGCTAGCAGCATTATCATTGTTTACCCATAATAAAAAAAAAAATAAAAATATATATATATATATATATATATAATAAATTTTTATCCAGGCTGTAATCCACGGGAACAGATCACTTATATAGTTTGGCTAACATGGATATGAGCTGATGTTCATGCATTCTACTTTCTTATCTTGTAATCAGTTATGTAAATATGTTGATTCGTGTGGGGAGCGCAGACACGCCACGTTACTGCGAACTTTGAAGAGTGCAAGATGGCAGCGGCGAGTAAGATCCTGTGATATCAAAGGCCGGGGAATATTCTAAGGAAAATACAAGCAATTTGGAAAATTTACAGACACGGTCAATCTATCATTGTTAAATAACACAGAGACTGATAACTGGGTAACCTCTTAATCCCTTTCCAAACTTGGTGGGGGAGGGGGGGGGGGTTTGCTGGCGGTGCAGGTTAGCCGGTGCAGATTATTTATTCAACAATTCTGTCATTAGTGATTATTTTTTTTTTAATTAGAACTAATATAGATTAACTGATCCACAAATAATCATTAAGTGCAGACCCAGTCAGGATTTGATGAGTAAGCTGAATTTTAATTGGCCGACTGTATGATTGTTACATATGACAGGCCAGTGTTTCTGATATATATTTTGTAGCAACAGCCTGCACACATCCATGCAGCCACCCAACCTAGTGAGGCGTCTATGGTCTGTGACTGACAAGAGGGAGAGAGAAGGAGGAGAAAAATACCGATAGGCTGATCCACATTTTCTCAGTTCTGATCAGATTCCGATACACGAGCTTTTTTACATTCATTTCATCATTAGTGGTGCATCCATTCCACTTTTTCCAGTGCTGCTCCGATCCCATAAACAGAGGGTTTCGGCCGACATGAGTACTGATCTGATAACCAGAGTTCTTTTTTTTTTTTTTTTAAATAGTAAATACAAATGAGAAGATGTATGCCAAAGAAAAGTATAATTACGCCGCAACAAAGACATGCAAAACATACCGTTCTACCTTGTTCGTACATCTTGTTTTAAGCGTTTTTGAGGCATTTTGCAGCTCAATTTGAATGTCGTCCAAGCGAGGATGCGCAAGTAGCCAATGCTTAAAATGCCCCACAGTTTTTCTCCCGCTGACAGCATCATCACTGACACCTCCCTGTGACAGCAGCCCAAGCCAGCGGCTCCCAAATCATCCGCTGCTTTTCTCCTATTACTCAGGCCGTCTCGCACAATCGTGTGCGACTCCTTTGCAGGGATTTCCCACTAAAGGCTACTTCCGCCTCTAAAAACTTTGGTTTTTACAAAGGTTGCAAATCTCTGTGCTACAAGTTGTTGTTGAAAGCATAAATTACGTCCCGATCCCCGCCCTCTTATCTGATGTTCTTACACTCCCGCTACTGCAAAGGGTATGAACATGACATCACAGCAGACAGGAGGCACTGCTCGCACACCCACTGAGTGGCAAGTACACCGAGTGGCAGTGTTAGCGTACACTAGGATGGGACACACACCTAGGATGGGAAAGAGATATAATGCGATTTACTGTACAAAATGATTTAACATGTTGTTATTATTAATATATTGTGAAATAATGAATCAGCTAATCTAATGGTAACATTGGCAAATTCAGTACATCATAATATCGGTAACGTGGATGAAGTGGTTACTGGTTTCACTGCACACCACAGTAAAATTGCTGATGGTTACCGTTTCAAATTTTAATTATCAATACAACCGTGGTTGACTACTGCCAGTGCTTGAAGTGGGGAAGACAGGTGCAGATGTTCTGGTGTTTTTTGGTACCAGCAGACAGAGAGGTACTCTGGTACTCTGAAGAGAACAGCAAAGTGGTCCACTTCAAGCACCGATTACCACGTTTTGGAAAACTTAAATATTGTCCAGCAACAACCAAAGTTACCAATAGTTTCCCAGACACAGGTGTACAGGTGCAGCCTGGAACAGGGACTTGTTCAGTGTCAGTGAATCATGGCAGAAGGGAGTGACGGTGCCTGGACATTTGTCAGCCTAATAAGAGGACTGAGCCTGGTGGGGTCATATTTCCGGTTTTAATCTTCCTGACCACCATGCACTACTTACAGCTAATGCCAGGTAAGCTAACCTTTAGCTCAATGTGGGCTTTGGAATGGGGGGGAGAAACATCATGGTTTTTCTAACTTGCTAATCGCTGTCAGGAAGGTAACCTGAAGCCTTCAGTGTTACCTACTCTAGTAAAAACATGATGTAGGCGGCGCAGTGGAGTCTGCAGTTTTCTGCCAAAGCCCATTCGTTTTTAAGAATGAATTCTGTCTACATTTGCATATTCTTGTAACAGAAGACTTTTTTCTTCTTCTGTAAAGATTCTTTTGTGTAAATACCATTTGACAGCATTATTTGTATTTATCTGACGTTCGGTGAATAGTTGAACTTCTCTGAGTTGATATGGTTTCCGTTTGTTTACATGAGGTTATTTTAATGTTTATGCAAAAAAAGTGTGGTTCGGCCACACTTGCCGAAATGGTTTCAGTAACCATATTAATCTTAATCTTTAGAAAGTAATGTTACTTCAATAAACATCAGTAGAATAATTGCCATCTATGTTTATACAAGATATGTATTAAAAGATTTCTGATTGCATTTTCAGATGAGTTTGATAAAATATTTCCCCAAGAAGGGAACGCATGCCGACACATGTGCACCACCCAGGCACAAAGAAACCCTTTTGGATTGGCTGTGAGAGGGCAACAGTAAACTGTACGGGGGTGGTGGGGTAGAAAACGGGGGGGATGCGTGGTCAAAAACACGGTGGGGGAACAGCCTCATTACTGGGGGGAGAGGGGTAAGAAATGGGGGGAAGGGTTAACATGACACATGGGAGCACCATTCAGGCTCACGGCATACAGGGAAGACCCACGGCTCACGTATCAGACATGCAGTAGACACGGGGCAGACACAGGGCAGACACAGGGGAGACACAGGGGAGACACAGGGGAGACACAGGGGAGACACAGGGCAGAAATGGGGTAGACATTTCAGACTCTCGCAGACATGCGGCAGACACACAGACTCATGGGAGACACTTGGCAGACTCACGGCAGACATGCAGCAGACACAGAGGAGACACATGGCAGACTTGCTGCAAACAATTATCAGACACACGGCAGACTCGCAGCAGACACACAGCAGACTCGCGGCAGACACATATCAGATACACGGGAGACTCGCGGCAGACACATACCAGACACACGGCAGACACACAGCAGACTCGCGGCAGACACATAGACATGCGGCAGACTCGCGGCAGACACATATCAGACACACGGCAGACACATACCAGACTCGCGGCAGACACGCGCCAGACTCGCAGCAGACACACGGCAGACTCGCGGCAGACTCGCGCCAGACTCGCGGCAGACTTGCGCCAGACTCGCAGCAGACACACGGCAGACTCGCGGCAGACACACGGCAGACTCGCTGCCTACACATACCAGACTTGCAGCAAAGCCCAGACAGGCAGGCAGACAGAAACCACTGCTTCTCACTCTCTGAAACCACAGCGGAAAGAATGTCTCATGGGATGGGAAGCGAAGCGAAAGCGAAACCTGAAGGGCACTCTCACTCTCTAACCGCAATACCATCAAGGGAGGGAGGGCTGGAGGAGGCGAGAGAATGAGATAGAGGAGGAGGGAGCCAGCTCCCAGCACACCGCAGCGACGTGTCCCCACACCATTCAGGGGAAGGTGACATTCCTATTGACATGTAGCCTGCATCACCCACACGTCACAGCAGCACAGCGGGAATCTGAGGCATGTGTGCCATGAGTTTGAACAAGCTTTAAATGATGAGCCAGTCCTGATAGGACAGGAGGCCTTTAGGCACCCGAAGAACGCGTCTGAAAAACCGCTGTGACTGACGTCAGTCTGAGGACAGTCTATGAATGAAAGAAAAGCTCATAGATGGGTACAGGGGGTCTGTGTGATTCACCTTTCAAACACGCACAGGAATTTAAAGCTGTTCATAAATCACATTCAACTAACTTCAACATTCCGCCTTGTGACCCTTTATCTGATGTGAAGCTAAATAGCATCAGGAACAAAACAAGCAAAGACTAAGTACTGTAAGCAAGACATTTTGCTGGTTGAGCATGTGACTCACGGTCTGTTTGAATGGGGTCTGGTGTCAGCAGGTCTAACTAACAAAAACTTTTTCCGAGGGGCCCATAAGGAACGCGTTTGATGGCAGGACTGGAGCGGCTCGACAAGTAGTTTAATCAGAGCTTCCGAAACACATCTGCTACCTTCCACCAAATATGATCCGACATATTCACATATCATAACTAGATGTGGGCGATAAATCGACTTTATCGATTAATTCAAATGTACAGTTCGAGACGATGCGTTTTTATGAAAATCTATTTTATTACTTATTTTATACGCAGGCGCCAAAAGCGGAACTAATGCGACGCACCGTTGTTCACGGGTACATTAGCGCGGCACCGAAACACTGTAGCGGGTTCACAAACAACACGGCAACAGTTTGGTTTTGCGCCGTCGGATAGAGATCAAACAAGTCCTCATTGCGAAGTCTGTTTGAGAACTGTTGCGACCAAAGGAAGCGGCACGACCAATTTATTCCAGCACCTAAAGCAGAGGCACGCGGCGGAGTGGGAGAAGTGCAGCTCCCGGCGAAATGAAAAAACCCGCAACACCAGCACAACATCCAAAGTTAAGCGCGCAATCGTCCCCGACACGTTATCGAACTGTGTGCCATATGACTGGAATGGGGCACGGGGGAAGGTGCCCAAACATACTGCGGAAATGCCGGGATTCATTAACATCCGAAACGTTTTTACAAGTTTCCAAAAGTGTTTTCAATGGCGTGGTCCGCTATCACACGAGCATCTTTATTGGCTTGTCAAATTGCATTTTATCTCGAAAATAAAAAAAATAAAAAGTTCAAACATGTTTTGAACCATTTATTTGTCATCTGTAGTTTGATTTTGAGTATGGGAGGGGAAATCGACTAAAACTGAAAATCGGATTTATCGTGAAAAAAATCTGAGATTTTATTTTCAGGCCGTATCGTCCAGGTCTAATCATAACAGAGCTGGGCGGTATGACCAAAAATTAATATCAGTTTTTTTCAAAGTTATATCGGTTTCACGATATACGACGGATTTTTTTTTTAAACGTATGACGTATGGGTGTTTACCAAGTCTTACAGGACACATTTTTTTGTTTTGCGTTTTTGCTTTGCTCTCATATTAACTACATTATTTTATTATGAGCCATTGCGCCTATCAGCTAGCTTAATGAAAACATACAGCTAACATGTTTGTTGGATTACTGTTTATAGTTAAACGGCTAATGTTAAGGTGTACGCCGGCAAAGTTAACATTTTTGACAGGTGTTTAATAGTGGAATGTGAGCTTTACCTCGCAAAATTTCTCATAAAGACCAGGATTTCAGGCTTTAAGATGCTTCAGCAAGTTTGACGCACTACTTGACTTATTTGTAACACCGTGCATAGAAACTTATCGACATCCTCTGCCCTTCCATGCTCATCTGCGAAACATTTCCAAACGGCACTTTTGCATTTTTTTCTTTTTACTAAAGCAACTTGTAAAGTGCCTTCAACTGCAGCAATATGCCATGTTCATCAACTCGGTATGCGTGTGTTAACCAGCGCAAATGCGTCCAGTGGCTACTGGGAGGAGGGAAGGGTGTGCAAGTGTGTCCATGTGCGTGTGCTGTAGTGGTGCAGTGTGAAATGTGGCAAAATGGCACTGTTAGTAATGGTGAAAATGAGTATCTAATCAGGTACTAATTTTTAATATCGACTAGTATCTGAGAATCGATTGCTTGAGAACCCCAGGGTCTCGAACTGCAGTGTCAGCCATATCTTCCGTTTCTGATCTTTTGCGGTACATTTTTAGCGGCGCAACAGCGAAAAAGATCCCCCCTTAAACAGTTTCCAGTTGCGGCACTTTCTGAACGTTGCGTAGGCCATTTAAACCAGTACTGCGGTATAAGAAGAATTCATCTCATAGCAATAATAAAAAAAACTGTTTTAGGTATGAACCGGTATACTGGCCAACACTATCATAACATGAAATGACCCATTTTTAACATGCATAACATACACTGCATTGTATTATCTGCATGTTGCTGAGACACTGTAAAGCATTTGTCCAGTGTCAGAATGTATACATGAGAAAGCCGCCAGACCCACCACATGGATCATTCCTCTGTCAAGAACCATGAGATTAAACCCACCCCCCCTAACTACACTGCAATGGATCACTCCTCTTTCAAGGAGGCATGACATAAAACCACCTCAGCTACACTGCAATGGATTAATTCCTCTGTGAAGGAGGCGTGACATGAAACCCCTCAGCTACACCGCAATGGACCATTCCTCTGTCAATGAAGCATATGAACCCCCCCCCCAGCTACGCTGCAGTGGATCATTCCTCTGTCAAGAAGGCATGACTTGAAACCCCCACCAGCTACACCACAATGGATCATTCCGCTGTGAAGGGGGCGTGACAAGAAACCCCTCAGCTACACCGCAATGGATCATTCCTCTGTGAAGGAGGCATGACATAAACCCCCCCCCAGTCACACCGCAATGGATCATTTCTCTGTAAAGGAGGCATGATATGAAACCCCCCCGAGTTGCACCAGAATAGATCATTCCTCTGTGAAGGAGGCATAACATGAAAACAACCAGCTACACCATGACGGATTATTCGTTTGCGAGAGAGAGGTGATGCGAAAGCTCTGAACTACTGCTCAATACATCTGGAGTCACAGCAAACAGTCGTAAAAGTTCATTGCCCAGGGCACCTTCACAAATGAGGCACAACTGTAATTAGCAGGTAACAAAAATGGATAAATCTGCAAGTACGGGCTAAACACCAGCAAGAGATGTCTGTGCTCTCAAAGCCAGATGACGTTCTACAGAGCACGAGGCCACTCAGGACGCTGTTCAACAACAGAACCTGTACTTTGAGAAGACCCGTGAAGGCCCATCATCCCACCACCATCTAAAACTCCTATAAGAAAGTTCTAGTGATAGTTTTAAACATATTACCAATGCTTTAGACCTGAGAAGCGAATAAGGAAATCAGCCTTACCACATCCATCTTGTCAGTAGGTGTCTGACCTCTGGAGACGGATTCGTTGGTCGGTGCCCCGTCTGCTGCCCCCTGGGGGTTGGCGGTCCCTGGCGAACGGGAGTAGGGGCTGCACAGCAAGGCGGCCACGCCAAGTACGGGCTCGTCCTCGTCCGAGTCCGGCAGGGGGGTGGGGCTGATGTCCTCCAGGCCGGTGCTAGGGGGCCGGGGGCCAGATGTATAAGGGGGGATGGGGGAGAGCTGTGACGAAGACGAGGAGATGGGGCTGCCCTCCATGCGCACCTCCGTGTCCGAGTCCCTCTCGCTCAGGAAGGGCAGCTTGGTCCTCTTCTCTTTAAGCAGCATCTCGATGCGCGAGTCCAGGCTGTGCCGCTCGGATTCCAGCGTGGGGGTGCCGGGGGAGGAGCAATGCTCGGGGGTCCTACCGGGGGGTGCCGCCGGCAGAGAATCGGCAGCAGGCGGGGGCTCAGGGAGCGGGGGCGTTTCTGGCTTCTCCCTCACAGGGACAAAGTCGGTGGGAGTGGGGGGGGCACTGCTGGCGGTAAAGGTCTTGTTGAGAGGTGGGAGCAGCCGCCGGTACTCCGGATCCCGGGAGTGCTCCGGGTGAGGGGGGGCATACATGGAGGGTGGGGGGGCCTGATAGGGGGAGAAGGCCGACTTGTAGCTGGCGTTGACAGGAGGAGTTGAGGGTGCAGGCTCAGGCGGGGCCGGGGGGGGAGGCAGGTGGTGCTTGAATGTGGGACCAGGGAAGGGCGGGGGCTCAGCCGTGCGGTACACCCCCCCCGTGCCATGTACATAGCGGCGCTCGGGTCGCCGGTTGTAGGCATCCTGAAACTTGGCCTCGTGCCTCCGGCCCCCGCGGTAGCCCCCCGCCAACTGGTGCACTGGGGTGCTCTGGCGACTGGAGTAGTTGGAGTCCTGGGAAAAGGGCGTTCCGGAAAGGCGTGGGGTGAGAGGCGTGCCCTGGGACTGCGGGGTGTGGCCAAAGCTGCTGGGGGTGTCTTGGCGCAGGCTGGAGTAGGCGGTGTCCAGTGAGAGGGGAGTGAGAGTGCTGTTGGGGGTGCTGGTGCCCCCCAGGGTGGAAGAGCTGCCCTCCGAGAGCCTCCGGGCGGCGTCGCGGGGCTGAGAAAAGAAACGGCAAAGAGAGAGTCAGGTGGAGTGGAATCGCATCGGCAGAGGGCTCACACATCAGCTGCTCTGAGGGGACTTTGGAAGCACAGGTAACAATCTGGGATGCTGGGAAGATGAATAGGAATGCAGGGACGTGCACTCCGATTGGCTGGAATGCAGGGACGTGCACTCCGATTGGCTGGAATGCAGGGACGTGCACTCCGATTGGCTGGAATGCCGGGACGTGCACTCCGATTGGCTGGAATGCCGGGACGTGCACTCCGATTGGCTGGAATGCCGGGACGTGCACTCCGACTGGCTGGAATAACAAGCAGCTGGCTATGTCCACGCGCTCAAGAGGAAAACGCCCAGCCTCACTGGCACAGCTAACCACGCACAGACCAAAGCAGCACTCCACAGGTCCTACAAAACGAGGCCACGCGGAGGCAGACACGCTCAGGCACGAGAGCAGCGCGGGGCGGGCGGGAGCGGCGGAACGTGTGCACTCCTCAGAACTCTGTCAGGACACGGCCGCGCGGAGTGGGGGGCTGACAGCGCAGCCGGCACAGGCAAATTCATGAAGCGACGGCGGCCAAAAGCGGCCAATAAGACATCTATACGATCACCCGGTACAGTGCGGAGACCGGCTTGACCTTGAAATCGGCCAGTTGTAGCTGCACGGTAAGCATTTTTCGTCCCGATGGAGGTGGGCAGACCTCGTATTCACCTCCGCCGTCGCCTCCTCTGGGGGGCGCCTTACCATCTGGAGGTCCGTCACGCCATGGGGTGAGGTGCGCAGGGCGTCGTCGCTCCCCAGGGGCAGTGTCCAGGGGGTGTAGAAGCCACTGATGAGCAGCTGGAAATAGCGCATGCGCTTCTCCCCTGGACAGCAGACAGCAAAGGGGGACAAGAGCTGGTCACCTTAGGAGCGCCGACACGCAGACCGAAAACGCGGGGGAAAAAAATCAGAAAAACCGCGTATTCTCAACTGGTCAGGTATCGTCTCTGCGAACATTTTGAGAGGGAAGCTATGAAGACAGTCATGCCAAAAGATGCACTAATAAATCACTGTTTCCAGTGCAGCACCTATCATTGGCAGCTAAAGAACGACCAGTTTTTCAAAATACCATCAGCTGACATCCAGCATAGTGCATAAATACAACAGCCCAGGACAGACTGTGGGCAATTTGCATTTCACCAGTTTGCGGTGGATTATAATATGAAATGTTTGGCTTTTTAAGCATGACTCAGTAAGACCGCACAGTTTAAATTCCTTAACAGGCTGCTTCCTGGTACTGAGGCCATGGGGCAGCAAGCTGGGTTCTGGTACTGAGATTAGAGGATATCAGAGAGTGTTCCTGCGGTAAAGTCATGGGCACCGGCACTGGGCTTGTTCTGGTATTGAGAATCTGAGGTCACAAGACATCTGGGTTCTGGTATTCTAGTTACGGGGCACCAAGCTGGGTTCTGGTACTGAGGTTACAGGGCATCAAGCTGGGTTCTGGTACTGAGGTTACAGGGCATCGAGCTGGGTTCTTGTATTGTGGTCCTGGGGCACTGGGCTGGGTTCTGGTTCTGGTACTGAGATTATGGGGCACCCAGCTGGGTTCTGGTACTGAGATTATGGGGCACCCAGCTGGGTTCTGGTACTGAGGTTACAAGACACAGTGTCATGTTCTGGTACTGAAGTTAGGCGATGTTGAACGGTGTTCTCGTACTTAGGTCATAAGCACTGGCACTGGGCTTGTTCTGGTATTGAGGTCACAGAACATCTGGGTTCTGTTACTATAGTTATGGGGCACCAGGCTGGGTTCTGGTACCAAGCTTACAGGGCACCAAGCTGGGTTCTGGTACTGAGGTTACAGGGCATCAAGCTGGGTTCTGGTACTGAGGTTACAGGGCACCAAGCTGATCTCCATGAGAGAAGTGCTAACGTGACGCCTGAACAGGCAACACTGTGGCCTCAAGCCTCCAGGACTGTGGCCTCAAATGAGATCCCAGTTCTATGTGTCAGAAGTCTGAATTGCCAAGATACCTGGTTCAGGTGAATTTGTCCTTTTGTATATGTGTGTATGTGTATGTGTTTGTGATTAGCATAACACGGTGTGATGCCACTTACATTTCAGGACACGCTACAGATCTGACAGGGTAAACTGTTTTTGTAAGTGGATAAATTATGTAAAACCTGTTTAGAATAAACATATGCACCAAACAATTCATACTGTATCCGTAAACCAGTTCACAAGAATATATAAAAGACAGAAATTAACTGTGGAAGAGCAGATACAATAGTATTTCATACAGCTTCAAACAGTAAGGCTTCTCAAATGATTACAGTCAGTAATACTGATAATAAACTGCTTGGTAGTAAAGGTATTGTCCTAGTTAAAGGCCGAGTCGCCGAAATCAAGCACATAAGACTTTTCTAAGTCCGATGAAACGCTACAACATGGGCTATTTTAAATATGAAAATTATCAATAAAGTTTAATTAATCTTTAAGCGAAGTAAATCAGCAAATATCCTTTACTCGTGATTTTACTGCGCAATTTCATGCATGTCGCATGTTTTAAACGAGTAAAATGTTAAAGCTGAATGTGCTGTATTTTTGAAAACACCACGCGCCATGGACCGCTCCGTCTCCGGGCAACCGAAAACATGCTCTGCACGCGACTTCAGCTGCGATCTCAGGACCATGACACGCTTCCCAAACCGCGGCGGAACTCAGAGGGCGCGCGACGCCGCTTACCCTTTGGGTCGATCTCCACGTGAATGATGTTCCCCATGACGGACGTCTTGTGCAGATTCTGAACGGTGTCCTTGGCCGCCTTTACGGTACCGAACAAAACTTTCGCGATTCCTAAATGCTTTTTGTTCTTCGGATTATACAAAATTTCCACCTCCTCGATATCCCCAAATTTCTTGCACATGTCTGTTAAAAATCCCTCTCTGATGTTGTCGTTCAGCCCGGCAAATGTCACCTCTTTCGGAGGGACCGGTCCGACATAGCATTCATCGATCTGCAGGAAAAAGTACATTGCAAAAGATGTTGGGTGTTTCCCTCAGTTTAAACTGTCTCGTGTCAGTGGACCTTTCGAAAAACAAGTAAATTAAAATCTCATGCACATTCATTCATGTCTTTAACCAAGGGATCGTTATCTGTCTATAATAATAGGTGTAATATTTGCAAATAATTGTGATAACAGTGCAAAGTTTAATCTAGGTAACCCAAATGCCTTTGATAATTTAAGCATCCACATGTGGTTACCTTGAACTTCGGAACCGGGAGATCAGTCTCCTTGTATTTGGTCCAGAGACGACCGATTCTTGGGTCCCGGACGGTATCCACTGGGGGCATGCCCGGGTTCTGGGAGTGGAGAAATCAGCGTGTTCATACACACAACAAACAGATAAATGGACGAACACGCCTCCCTCAGTTTGAAACTGCAGAAATCAGAGTGCGTGCATCATCAGAAAAAACAATCAGACTAATAAAATGCACATGTGTTCTCGCAAAAAAAAAAAAAACAGTAAGCAAAATGTTTCCTTATTGGAATGGCCACTAATCGCCTTCGCAACATCACAGTGATGCTCAGGTACAATTTGTCAGGTGTTGGGGAGTTGGGTGTACAGCACTTAGTACCATCCTCTGCTACATTCACCTAGCCTGAATGAATCACGCATGCATCGCTCTAAACCGCTTGTTTCGCACCAAGAGGGGAGAAAATACTTACGGGCATGCTGAAATTCTGTCCATCGTAGCGATATAGTTTATGCGGTCCCTTCTTCAAAGCCGGGTCAATAAGCAGCTTATAACTTCTCCAGTGATGACTCCGTTTCTCCCCTGAACTGCAAACTGGATGGCTGTTTTCCATTCCGTTCGCCAAACCTATAAAGAGAAACGGTCAGAATGCAATGCAAAGTATGAATTGCAATTACAGACAGCATGCGCTGCTTTTCCCCGTGCAAATATGTTGGGTCAAAAATGGGGGCTTAAAGCTGGTCCCCATTATCGAAACAGTCATGAGAAGAAAAAAAGCAAGCTCACTTGAACTCTGCTTTCTACCGTGATCTTCATGAAGCCTGCTTTTTTCCCCCGGCTTGGACATGATGGAGCTTATTCTGATATGTTTTTCTTCCAAAACGGAGGGATCTTTTACATTTCTCTGATTGCATTACATGCTTTTAAAGGATCCTGCCTCCTTTTTGCGAGCCAACGCATATTGTGTGCCTCTGGTCTAGGTTTTCTGTGTCTCCCACAATACACCACTATTGGGCTACAAGCCGCACTAGCATCTACCCAGCCATCCCGTGGCACATTCGCCATTCAAATCTCTAAAGTCAGTTTAAGAAAAATCACTTATATTCTCTCAACAAATACATTTTGAAAAAATATGTATTTATTGGAGGAAAAATGGCGTGTCGCTAGTGGCGATTGTACATTTGCGTAAAAAAATGCCGCCTCGAAAAATTGTGTTGAATCTGCCGCCTCAATTTACGCAAACAGGAAACAAGATGGATAGGAGCCACTAGTAGTTGTAGGGGACTACTACCGAACTGGTGCTGTCAATGTTTCCGTTTTAACACTGATCCAAGATGTATGTTTCTTTCAGTTTTCGAGCTCTTCTTAATTTACAGTGTACTGTAACACATAAATAACGGCCCGAGTGAGAATACTGGAGTCATTCGTTTACTTAAGCCTAGCAAGCCGCTGGAGCCAATCAGAGGGAAGGTTCCATTTCGCCTTTCGCCTTTTCATCCCTACGAAAATCCTACATGAATGTTTTACATCGACAGTTTAAAGACAACTAGAGATTTTTAACACACATTAGAGTATGTTATGTACTTTATCTTTATTTTTGCATTTGCGGAACGGACATCACCGCCACGAACATTATGTGATATTTTGCAGTGCTTGGGAATTGGCTGGTTAACAACGGCAGATCTGACGGGCCAATCAGAGCGCAGCTACCATCTTAACTCCTCTATTAGAAGGCGAACGGACACCGCGCGGAGCGGAGAGCAGAGAGCGGAGGCCTGGCGCGCGGGTGGCCATTTTTCTGCAGTGGAGCTCAGTGGTCACTTGTTTTCTATGGTTCCAAAAGGGATCTTATGCATCATATCGCCGTCTCTTTATGGACTTCATCAGTGTGTTGTAATGTTTGCACCATTTAAAGGATTTGGGAAGAAGGAAGATTAAAAATTGGACGTTATCACTGACATTTTTTTCCCTTCCTGGAATCCATCTTTGTCCTAACTAGGTCATGGCAACACCCATATGTCAGCATTTTGCTTATGTTAAAGTCTACTGAATAAATGGTTAATTTTTATTTTTATTACGTTTAAACAGAGTGCATTATTTACTATAATTATTAGCAATACCTGTAGTTGTCTAATGCTGCTAATTCACATCATTGACCCTGCCCACTAAAGTGGCCAAGTGTGACTATAGCTAAATGTAAGTTTTTCAATGTTTATTTATGAATACAGCTTTTATAATTAATGCTTCATTAAGAGAGTGTCAGCGCTATAACGTGATGACGAGCTGTCCTTCAGTGAATAGACCAAAAGGTAATGAATGACGTGCCTCCCGTCTAAAGCGTTCGTTAAGTAATTGCATGCTTTGTCTTAAGCTTGAATGCTTTTCACATTACAGAAGATACATATGGGCACATTTTAAATAAATAGTATGTTTAATGTTTAATCACTACTAAGGAGTTATTCAGTAATCCTGAATTACCTTATTAGTAATTCCCCATTTGAAATGATATGAGTATTTTTCCATCCCAAACAACACATGGAAAATATCTGACCATGTACAACTTAGATCCTAAAACAATATTTCAGATACATTTAAAACGTGTTCATGTTTGCATTTGATTCCAGTCAGCTGTTTAGGTAAGTAAATATCTGACCTCGATTCAAGGACATTTTAATGATCCTGGTTGTAGATGCACATACAGAGTTTAAGTGCATTTAGACCAATGACTTCAAACACCAGGCTAGACCAAGCCAATGAAATAATGCTCAAAATATTTACCTGAACATTGTGGCGAATCATATGTACCAGGCCTTTACATGAGAGAAAAGGGAACCGTTTCAGTCCCATCTTCGAATCCATTAACATAAAGGTTGGTTTTTAGATTTGATGATGATCCCTTAGGGGAAAAAAAAGAAAGAGGGAATAAATTCCTTAGTATTTTGCCCTATAATTTATAAAACTGCTCACTGAGAAAACGCCCTGACAGCATCAGCTACAGTAATGTCCAAAGCTGATTGTTCTCCTTTTCTTCAAGACTGTATATACACTCAAATGCTGTCAATTAATCAAGCTCGTCATGGGGAAAATAAAACAAGCGTATGTTTTGTAAGTTGTTACATATACATTCTCAAATTACTCACTTAAAATATATTACAAATGTAAATCAATTTACTTAAAACAGACCACATCCATGTTTTGAAAACGTACTAAAGACGTCTGGAGTTGATTTAATTGAATAAATATTAACAAGCATTTTTAACCTTCAGATCTTTCAACAGACAATTCAAACCATCTGTATGCCAGGAAATGCCGAATGTTAAGTAAAAAAAATGCATACCAGACAAACTTACAGTAAATATTAGGCAAAAGTAATCCTTGTAGAAGACGATGTCTTAATAAAGACCATACAGATAGTGTAAGGGGGTAAATTAGAGTTTGAGAACACTGTTCCCTTTCATCCAAAGCGACTTTTTAAAATAAGCAGCATTAATGGCTTCTCTGTTGTTCGCAATCTCAAAATGGCTTCTTCACCCGACTTGGAAGTGAAACTGCGCCATTGCAGGGTGCAGGCGTTTCTCTCGAAGAATACGCTTGACTTTCCGAGTTCAAGTAGCTTTTCTGCCACTCTGTCTATTTTATTTTGACCATGGGTGTAATAATTGTGACAAAGACTGACTCTGCTTGTATGTGTAGTGAGTGATTCTCCTGCGACACCCAGCGCAGTGGACAGGCAGCCATGTGAGGCGCAGCCATCCCTCGGACCGCAGGCGCGGCTCTCCGCACTCCCTGCCCGGCAGCTGCTCCGGCAGCCTGGCGGTTTGCCAGCCCTGTCCCTGCTTTTTCACCCGCGTCAATATGATACGATCAGCCAGTGGGGGGAAAATCCGCAGCCTTTCAGACGACTTTCTCAGATATGAATTAGAGGACACCAACTGCATTTTTGCTCATTTTCTTCAACAAAAAAGGATATTTTTTGGTCGCTTGAAAATGTCGACGTTTTATTTTAAATACGAAGTGTCAGTCAACTTGCATTTAATGTAAATAAAATATAGTTTAAACGCGGGATAGTGCTGTATGTGTCACATTTGTAGTTAAATATGATGGTCATACTCTAATTCGATCCCACAGAAACTGTCCAAATCGCTTCTTCAATGTGAGCATTTCGATGTGGCCGCGCGCAGGAGACGAGCCACCGGAGGATAAAGCCACTGCAGAGATAAAGTCTTATTTCTCAGAGGCACATTTCCATTCAAACGCGACGCTCACCTGGAAAAGGGTTTTTGGAAGTTAAAAGATGGGTGGATTTTCACTTTCAAGCGCAAGATAAATGTATGCGTATCCTGGAGCACAACACAACAATGCACCAGCCACTTTTTAAGGATTCTGTCACAAACGGAATTTGCCAGCCTGACAAATTTACATTATCTGTTAAGATTATAATGCGTGTAATGACCATTTTATAATACTGGGGAAGTACTTCGTGCTTTAATCATGCGTTAAACTATTTATTTTGAAATTAAACTATTTTATGGGTTCATTTTCATATGATTGTGAACATTTTTATTAATTTAAAATTTTATCAATGCGATTAGTCATAGTAGTTGGATTTCTTTGTATTGTACAATCTTGGGGGGGGTAGTGTTTTAATGTATAATACAACATCTTTAGATGTCTTTAGAACGAAAAAACGTGCTTTAATCAGTCTTCAGGTACGGAAGGCGAAAATGCCGGTGATCTACATAAAATATATTTATAAAAACAGCACGCGTTTTTGCTTCTGCCAAACACACAGCTGTCTGCTTTAAGCACAAATGTCCCTCCGCATCGGGGCGGCCTACTTGGTATCCACCATCCGCAATACCAGTCTAAGTGCGTCAATTGGTCACATGTTAGCTGTAACGGGTTTTTAGCTATTACAGCTGCTACTGCTCTACCACAGGGACATCTAAGTAACAACGCATTTGCTTTGCGATTTTTTAGAATATAATTACTACTGATTTGATCTACATTTCGATCCTGACAACTGGAAATCCGTTTTTTGACGAGGATTTGCTAGTGCTTCACATAAAACCACATACACTTGCTACTTATGGGTTTTTATTCGATATATTTTCGTTTGCATTCCCAAAATCAGTTATGGCAATATGATGGGTTAGTGGTAACGAATGTAGGAATTGAGACAAGTCATATGCAAAATAAACAACTATAATTTTCTATGTGTTTCCACGTACAGGCAGCAACGAATGATGTAAGAAGGATCGTTCTCTTGGTGAACCCGCCTCTTAATTATATTTAATGTACGTTTGTGCTATTACATTAATGTTTAAACTGATCTGAAATAACGAAACTAGCATATTTCGCATTGACAGCTAAGGATGGGACGTAACGCCAAGTTTAGGGTACATCATGGATTCTACTTTTCTACAACGGGATTTTGGTGCAAGGGAACCAAATGTGGGTAAACACACGCGTACAATATGTTGCATGAATCTTTAATGGGAAAAAATATGTGCATTACCGTTAATAAACTCGCCCCCAGCACCGAACATATTCTTCATAATAACGTCTGTGTAGCAATGCCACTCGCGAAACAGTTATCCGCTGTAACAGCGCCATCTTTAAAAAATCGAGTCCATCTAAGAGCTACCTGCCTCATGTTCCTCTAGGTGGCGCCACATGATATACGGAGGAAATTATAGTTTCACGTACGTAATGTGGATGAATGAATCATAAAAGGCGACGCCCCCTTGGGCAACGGGTGATTTCGTAAGTCTGGCGATGGTCGTACATAACATTAATAAGCAGTCTTCTGGAAAGACTTTTCATCCATCCATTTTATAATCGCTAAACCTGGGCAGGATCGCGAGGGGATTAAAGATATTATTTTCTTATATATTACTATTACATATATAGGCTTACTTTTTTAACCAGCAGCCATTATATGTCTTGCTTTACTATAAATTGTGGTACCCAAACTTTTACATATGTATACACTATGATGTAAATCAAACTGAACACGTGCTCTCCATGCTTATCTCTCTGAAAACGGAACTATTAATCAGTTCACGTCATTAAAATGTCAGACTAATTATATTCTGTATGTGAAGCATACTCTGTATGTGAAGCATCTGACATGGCCGTGTTGCTATGCAACGGCGCAGGAGACAGTTTGCAATTGGGGGGGACACACAACTTAATAATATAAATACAATGGTCTATTTATTGGCGCATGAATTAAGCCAAATTAAATATTGGAAGGTACACGTCCCCGCCCCCGCGGCTCCCACAACACTGTTACTATGTGTGTCATGGCACTCATGATGCTCATGGTGATTCACGGACCAGGATCGAGGAAGCGAGGGAATACCTGCTGTCTTGGGGTAGTTGATCATCTCTCAGGCATGGAGGTGGCGGTCACACCTCCGCTCCCTCCCTTCCCACACACATCAGAAAAGGAGCGCTGGCCAGACCAGGCGAGATCGAGACACAGATCAGCCTCAAGAATACGCCAGCAGGAGTAACTCATCTGTTTCCAGACAGACCACATACCGCCCAAAGTTCTCAGACCGAAGTTCGTTTAACGCAGCAGCGGAAAGATACACCCGACGGAGCCGAGGACCCACATGGCTGAACCTGAAAAGCTCAACATGGTGCTCGTAGGCGACGGTGGTTGCGGGAAGACGTCCCTGCTCATGGCGTACTCCAAGGGACAGTTCTCGGAGGTAGCGTACTTAACACCTGGTGTCCGTACACCTGATGAGGTTTATTAGTTTATTTTCATTCAATTCAATCAGTCCTTTCACTTTAATTACTCATTCGTTCCAGAATGAGTAGCAAACACACCGTTTATTAACGGTGTTATCGTTTAAGGTGGACTGGTAGTAGTAATTATGCATCTTATAGCAGCCAATGAGGCTGAGCACTGAATTCATGCCTAATACGCCCCACAAGAAAAGAAAAACTTTATTTCAGAGTCAGAGACACTACTGTAGCCCTCTTGGGTAAATTTAGAAATCAGCTTTAGTGAAAGAATTGCTTATTGTTGGTGTCATGGATACATTTGTTTGTAGGTTAGAGCTGAGACATGCAGCTCATTCATTCAGTACTGAGGTGTTTATGTCAACCTGGGATCGTCAACCTGTCCATACACAGATAAACGTGTTTCCTCTGGACTGTGGGAGTGCGATGTTGGACTTTCTGTGATCCCCGTGGACTGTGGATGGGTGATGCCATCTCTTTCTTATCCCCATGGACCGAGGGAGTGTGATGTTGATCTCTCTCTGTTCCCCATGGACTTTGGTGGTGTGATGCTCATCTCTCTCTCGGATCCCCGTGGGCCATGAGGGTGGGACGCTGATCTCTCCCTGATCCACATGGACCATGGGGGGGTGTGGTGCGGATCTCTCTCTGATCTCCGTGGACCGTGGGGGATGTGATGCTCATCTCTCTTTTAAAATGTAAAACTACACTGTATGCTGTTGCTGGTGCATTATTACATTCTGAATCTAACTTCCATTCATTGAGTACAGGGTCCCAGGGGGTACAGGGCACATGGCTGGGGTACACCCTGGAAATGATCGCAGGACATGTACACTGTAGGAAAATGCATGTATTTGGTCATGGAAGGAAACTGCAGTACCCAGAGCAAATGTGCGAGGTCCACACGCACAGCACGAGGGTGCAAATAAATCCCCACACTCAGGGCTGTGAGGCAGCAGAGGGCCCCTCAACCCACCCTGTTATTTCATTTCAAGTATTTAGATTTTTAAAGCAGCCACAAGTCACCTTTAATAGCCAACTGACGTGTTCTTGCCCTTTTTTTTCTCAGAAATACGTGCCCTCGGTCTTTGAAAAAGTGACCACCACATCAAATTTTGGAGGCAGAGATATCATTCTGAACATATATGACACAGCAGGTACGCCACCTTTCTATCCTGTCAGGGGGAGGCGGGAAGTGACTCATGGGACTTATCTTACTAGGTAGATTATGGGCTGGGTGGGGCAATTTTACTTTAACTGCCACCCTTTAAAAAAATGTGAGAAATGAAAACATCTCTAATGCTTAAATGCTTTGGCTGCTTATGCTGCATTGCAACTAACAACACAGGGGAGGGGAAGAAGCCTAACAAGGTTACTGAGCAGGAAGTACACTCAGGAGCCAATCAAATCGCGCATCTTTAATTATGTGTATTTTTATTGGCATGCGGTTGTGAGGTCTAGGCAGACTGTGGGAATGGGCGGGGGACAGACGGGACAGGAGAATGGCACTTATCACTGGGATAATATTCCAGGGCAGAGATCAGCACTGGCAATACGGCACAGTGCACCTGTCTGGGTGCAAAGTCTGCGTGAAAATGTCAGATTGCTTAAGAGCGATGACTAAATGTTAGGCTTCTGATTCATTAATAGCTGTGGCATGATTTATGCTCTGGATATCTGTGCGTGCGAGGTCACACTACTCAGGTATGAAGTGTGTTTGCCTTGCCTGTTTCACATAAGTTTGATAAATGATTTTCTGAGAGTGGTGCCCTCAGCGCCATTTTCAATAAGCCAAAAGTCCTGAAGAAAAAAGGTTCTTTTTTGAGAATGATGAGTGAAGGGCGTGCCAGTGGTCAGGAGGGACGAGATTGCAATTTTGTGCTCATGAAGGATGTTATGCAATGGTCATTAAAGACACGGTCGCTGTTTCGTGCCTGTGAAGGCTGTCGTAGCGGTCAGGAGGGACATGGTTGCAGTTTTGTGCCTGAGAAGCATGTACCTGTGGTCAGGAGGGACGCAGTCTCTGTTCAGAGCCTCTGCAGGGTGTTCGAGTGGTCAGGAGGGACGCAGTCTCTGTTCAGAGCCTCTGCAGGGTGTGCGAGTGGTCAAGAGAAACACGGTCATAGCAGCATGCATTTGAACATTTTTTTTGGGTAATTTAAGCATCCCTTTACTGAGCTAAAGTGCAAAGTGATTTCTTATCATTACAGAGCAAATACACAAAAACATGCATTTGTAGGGTTGCCAAATTTGATCAGCTGGCTGATGGAGAGATTTCTGATTCGAGACAAGTCTGAACACACATGATCATGTGTGTAAGAGTTTAATTGCCTCGTTAATAGTCTGTAGGGTACGCAAACCACCCCAATTTTAATCTAGTTTTATGTTTGCTATAGAACAATATAGATTTGCCAATAATATTTCTGACGTTACTGTGAGAGCCTGAAAGTGTGAGTGTCACACCAGGTGCATGAGAGTTGGAGAGCGATGTTATGCTGTTATGATAACAGATTGCCACGCATATCAAATTGCAAATGCGTACTTACATAGCAGCTATGTGCTCCCCTGGCTATAAGTTTACCAAATACCATGTCATTGGAGCGCAAGCAATTTCAGTTCGTGGAAATATAAATAAACATTTCAGTTGCGGGATACTATGTTTAGGTAATAACGTTATTCCAAAATAGATAGTGGCAAAATAGGGGCAACGTAAAGCTAATTTCCACATGGGGTTCGATAAAGTATCAATTATTGGGGGGGGCAGTGAGTGGCTCAGTGGCCTGAGTCTCTGTGCCTGTGATCAGAAGATCACCAGTTCAAACCCTTGAGCAAGTCGTGGGGTCAAGAGAAGCTTTCTAATGTACCTGTACTTGTATCTTGGGAAAAGATCAATATTAAATTTAAATTGTCAGATCTAAATATCATGTGTAAGGCGATTCCTATTCCTGTACTGCATTTGATTCAGAGGCCTTCTTGTTTCTGTTTACAAGAAACTGAATCCATCGACTGCCTTTTTAAAAATTACTTTCATGCTAAAGCTTTGTGGTCTGATTGATGGGATACCTAAGTTTAACTTTCCCGACATTATTTATTTTACGGACAGCTTAAATATAACCATTTCTGATATTGTTAATCTGGTTATTATTACGGGTAAATATCATTTACACAGGAGGGTTTTTGACTCTCATTGGCTCTTTTGTTACTGATTTTGCCAGATACAGTTTCAATAAAACATGTTAAGAACATTAGCAAAAGAGCAAAAAAAATGTAGAGGTCATTGTGAAGCTCTTTGCTGTTCTGATTGTTTGGTTTCATAATCCTTGTTTTTAATGCATGGTGGGATTTAGTTCAATTTGGGAATTTATAAATTTCTGGTAAAATGACTCTGTGCACCCTATTTTGTCATTTTGTCATATTAGTCCTTTGAATGGATCCTTTGTGTGATTAAATGAATAAAATAAAGGTTCAAAAAGTGCCAGTACGCGTGCAAATGGCAAATAAATCTTGTTTGTAATTTAGTGCCGTAAATGAAATTATATTGGTGCGATGTCTAAATGTGATACAAAATTTCTCTGTCATTATTCTAGTGATTATCTCGCAGATAGACCTAGTCCCATCCCACCCCCCCATCAAGAAAAAATAAAATGAACGGGCTGCCTTTGTTTTAAATGGCCAGGACCGGAACCGTGAGACCCGTTATTCCCCATCGCTACTCTTTACTGCGGTTTTGATTGCGTGTAGATGAGAGCTTGATTCGTGTTATGTCGCTGATTATCGTTATTATAACGTGAATAGTTCAATGTTTCTTTTGAACTGATAAAGGCATTTATTGTTGTGAACTATATTTATCTGAAGCAAAATGTAAACTTTGTTACAATTCTCTTTACTTCCTATTCTTAGACAGTGAGCGTGGATGTAAACACCTGCTGGGTATTAGTGATTAGTACCATCAGGGAAAACCCATTATACAGCAAAGAGGTGATCTAGGGGGAACCCCCATACCTAACCCATTATACAGCAAAGAGGTAATCTAGGGGGAACCCCCATACCTAACCCATTATACAGCAAAGAGGTGATCTAGGGGGAACCCCCATACCTAACCCAT
>JAABNY020000039.1:628808-640860 GCA_015164015.2 Brevimyrus niger
ACTGCACCACCATGCCGCCCCCTACCCTGAAGCAGTCTGACCAAATCCAGAAGCGCGGCAAGAACGCAAAGGTAATTTCATGTCATCGCACCATGATGGTGGAATTTAAAGCAGTGAAATGTTGATCCTTCTGTCTTCCAAGGGAGTTCAGTTCGGTTGTTGTGTTTGCTACGTACCTACCATCTAGTATTAATGCTAATCTAGTGCTAGTGGAACGATATGACACTGTAAATAACTTGCAGACTGCTCACCCTGAAGGGGTCTTTATCTTCGCTGGATACTTTAATCATGTTAACCTTAAATCAGTTCTACCTAGATTCCACCAGCATGTGAAGTTTGCTACGAGGGGTGAGAACTGCTTGGACTAAGTTTACGCCAATCTTAAAGACGCTTATAAAGGGTGCAACTCCAATCACATCTCTGTAAAAATAATTCCAGCATACACTTCACTGCTCACACATCCTAATCCAGCACAGAGGAACATCAGAGTGTGGCCTGTGGGAGTCTGCGGGGCCTGTGGGAGCCTGCGGGGCCTGCGGGGCTGTTTGGAATGTAGACTGGTCAGTATTTAAGGAGGCAGCCTTGGCAGGAGGGCTGTGTTGACGTGGAGGAGTAAACAGCTGCTCCAACAGGTTATATCAGCAAATTCGCTGAGGAAATTACTGAGGAAGTAACCGCAAGAGCCAACCAAAACCCCTGCGTGTCTACAGAGGTCTGGCAAATATCAAAAGCCAGAGACGTGGCCTTCAGATCTGGAGATAAAGCTGTCAAGGACAATCAGAAGAGCAAAACGCGCATATGCCCTGAATATCCAGTGGTACTTTTAGGAATTCGGGGATGCAAGAATGGCATCCAGACCATCACAGACTACAAACCAGCAGTTCCTGTCTGTGACAAAGACTCTTCTGTCCTTGACATTCTAAATGGCTTTCGTCATTCATGCACGTTTTGATGCACTGAACAGTGAGGCTCCAAGGAAGTCCACCCTTCCCCCTGATGAGCAGATAACCTGTCTGTTTAGAGCTGCAGTGAGGAGAACACGATCCAGAGTTAACCCTTAGCTAACCCTAGTTCCTGGTCCTGTCGGCGTACTTGACCAGATACCTAAAGAGGGCGCAGATCAGCTGGCTGATGTACTCAATGATGTATTCAGCGCCTCCCTGAGTCAGGCAGTTGTGCCAACACGCCTTGAGACCACCAAAATCATCATCAGTAATTCATGTTCAACACGCTCTTCATCAAGCTGGTTATATTTAAAATACGTGTACAGAGAGCTCTGCGTCGTATCCTGTTGCACCATTTAGTGCTTTTTGTTCTTGTGCACATTGTATCTGTTGTATGTTGTTTTATGCAGCATCACAGTCTAGGGAGAAACGTTGTCTTATCTCACTATGTATGTGTTCACCACTGCTGATGGCAATGAATTACCTTGAACGTAGAACATCAGTGACACGGGGCACACGTCCACCTCACAGACTGCACGTTTGCCGCACAGACCACGCATTCGGCTTACAGATTGCACATAAGTGGCACAGTCCGCACCCCAGCGACGCAGACCACACAGCCAACACAGACCACACATCGCCAGCACAAATCGCACATCCACGACACAGTCCACACATTCAACGTCACAGGCTGCACATGTGCCACACAGGCCGCACATGAGCAACACAGCATATCCCCAACACCGACGACACGTCAGCTACACGGGCCACAAAACGGTGACACAGGCTGCGTATTCAGCTCATAGGGCAGTACGTCAAACCGCACGTCTGTGACGCATATTGCACATTCACCTCACAAACCGCACGTCCACCTTAAAGAATGCACGTCAGTGACACAGCATACATGCATAGACCAACCGCCACCTCATAGACTCCAAATCCATGGCAGTGACTGCGCATTTGCGCTGGAGACCACATGCTGGTGACAGACCGTGCGTCAATCCTCACAGACTGCAAATCCACTGCACAGACTGCCCATCAATGGCACAGACAGACATATCCGCTGCTTCAGTCTCCTGCAGCCACCACCGAAGGTGGGGGGGGGGGGGGGTGAACCAAGCACACAGAATCATCAGTATTAATAATCTCATCATAACCCCGTGTCTAATGTCCTACTCAGAAAATCAATTACATACAGGGCCACGGCAGAAGATAGGTAAAGCTTAATATTTCTTAATTGATATAAAGTGTGCAAAATGAAAGAATCTTCATTCCTTGAGTCAGTTTCTTGGTACAGGGATTTTGAGAATAATGTGCAAAACTAGAACATGTGACCTCATCTGTATTTTTTCACTTGACATCAAACTTGCTTCCTGAAAGGTGCTTTGTGATGGAGCAGCTGTTTCTCCCTGCAGCATCCCCCCCCCCCTAAGGCTTGTGCAGTGCTGGACGCTCCAATGTGAGATTGCTGCTGCCGTCTCCCCCCCCTGTTGCTACTCCTCCCACCCCTCTGCAGGTTGCTAGGCAGCGGGCTCTTCCATGCTTCAACTTGTCACCTCATTGGCTGGAGCAGCTGCTTGCTGGGACCTGCTCAGCCTATCAGGACTCCAGATGAGTGCTCACAGCGGCCGGGCGAAGCTGCACTGTCCGTCGCTCTCTCCCAAGAAAGGAAAAGGAAGCAGAACAAACAGGAGCGTCCATTCTCCCATCCTGCATCGGAGTATGGGCCAGAGCGCCGGGGCCCCTCAGCGCTGGAGGGGAAGCCAGCAGGTGGGTCTTTCCGGGGGGGGGGATGGGGGGGGGGAATGGTGTGAATGCCACTGTTTACCCAGTGCACTAATGAGCCCCAGCCACTGCAGCACACCCCCAAAGCCATGCTACAAGAAGTCTGTGTGAATTTCTCCGCGTATGTGTATGTGGATTGGGGAGTGGAGAGTGGGGGGTGGAGCTCAGCAGAGGGGGGGGCTGTGATCAAGCTTGCTATACCTGTCGACATTTCCCCTAAGTGTAAGGATATCAACTCCATCTTCACACCGGTCAAGGTCACGTTGTGGGTGACGACTTCTCATTGGTCCAGAGATCCATCTAGGTCACCAGCATGGCCCCAGTCCCTTTTCCTCATGTGGGATGTTAGGGGTGAGGGGGGGAGGGATGGGGGGGGGACACTGTGGATTTGAGTAGAGTTTCACTCTGCTAGCTAAGGAGTAGTATCAGAGTCGTGTCCATGCACAGCTGCCCGCCCGCTGGAGACTGAAGGCCGTCCCCCCTGACTAGGTGGTGAGGCTGGCCTCAGTCTGGGCGCCCCTCACGCGTGTGTTTGGTCAGGATTCCTCACGTTACACCCCCCCTGGACTGGCTCTTGGCTGAACTGTCGTGGAAAAATGGCCCTCCTCCCCCATGTTAGCCAGTCGTACTGTGGTTGCAGGAAACTTCCCGTGAGGGCGGGGCCCCCGCCAGGTTTGGAGCGCGCCGAGTTACGGTCTGTCTGTTTCATCAAAGTTTAATATCGCTTTATATTTGAAAGCAGAGACAGGCCCCCCTCCCCCCTGGGGGTGCTGCCGGACAGTCCCTGGGTGCAATGGGATGCTGCTTTCAAACTGCTTCAGTATCTGTTGTGTAAAATAAATAAAAGACATTTTCTCCAAATAGCTTCCATATCCTGACTCTTTATAGTTACTAGCCCTCAGCTCCCTGCTTTGAATTACTTACATATTTTTCATACACTCCCCCTCCCCAGCTTGAACACCCTGAATGTTACAGCACATGGACATTACAGCGCACTAAGTCTTACGGCATTGTTACAATTCTAGAGTACTTTGACGTAGAGATGCACCGATTGCAGTTTTCTTGTCCAAGTCTGATTTATATAATTATATAATTGTATAAGCGTATGCAAATAAAAATCAACTTCTCTTCAACGAAAAATTCTGTTTTCATAGTAAAAGAAATCGTTCAACTTTACAATTTCCACCAAACTGCACTAAGCTGCAGGATCTTCTCTCACTTAAACAAGTCACCAAATGAAGTGCTCTGTGACTGGAAAGAGGTACAAATAACAATTACCTGAAAAGGATTTGCTGTACACCCAACTTCACTTTTCAGTTACCTTATCAAACAAGAGCAGGTACAGCACTGAATGCTTGAGCACACTGAATCTTAGAGCACACTGAATCTTAGAGCACACTGAATTTTAGAGCACACCGAATCCTAGAGCACACTGAATCCTAGGGCTAATAACGGGCATTAATCTGAACCTGTGAGCGGACTGGTCCCTTGGTCTGTGTCCTGTGTCCAAAGTCCTTTTGTTGCACTGTTCCCTCATGGCACTGGGGCCAAAAAGCAAAACCTGCGTTCCTGTGTGTTCAGAAATCCCCCCACCAACATGAAGCCAACCCATGCTTTTAGAAGCACCCACTATGGAGACACGGAGGAGCGGCGGCTACCTGCAGGACAGGTGCCTGGGTGTCATGTAGGCAGCTGGTGCTGGGCAGGTTCATCTGTTACCAGCGGTAGAGTCTCTGAAGGTCAAGCCGCATGCTGCCACAGTGAAGGAGCGTTTCAGTGACTCTGTATTCATGTGTTGTGCTGTGACTCTGGCTCGGCTTCTTAAAGCCCCAGGCATGATGAATCACCATGGCGTGGGTTACTGATCTTTCCAAAAGGGCCCCATGAGTCACCTCTCTTCCACACCCCTGGGGGCTGCAGGGGTAGCTTGCCAGACTGTCACGATTGGCACAGGGAAGCAGGCGAAGGAAGCCGTGGATATGAACAAAAGGGATTTATTCACGGGGGTAACACACCTCCAAAACACACGTAACGTTAATGACCGGACTGGGGAAACAAACTGAAACGCGGACCAAATACGTTGAACTAATGACAGCAACAGGAAACTGCTGGTGCACATGGGGAATCCACATGGGGTAGATGAGGGGGTGTGGCACACAAGAGGATCGATGAGTGGGGCATGACAGAACCCCCCCAAAAAGACGCAAACTCTGGGCGTGCCTAAGGCGACCAAGGAACAGGACCGGGGACACAGGACCTGGAAAACAAAAGCAAAACATCAACGGGGTACTGGGAACAAGATGGACACGCAGAACAGACACAAAAGCAACTAGCCCAGACAACAACTGACAAATAACGGAGAAAGCAAATAGGCATAGGGGCAACAAAAACGGAGACACAGGGGGAACACCAACGGGAGGAACAAAGGGGCCAGGAGTGAACGAAGGTGAAATAGGAGAAGGAGGAGCAGACACAGGGGGCACAAAGGTAGAGGGAAAGGAGGCAAAGGGCAGGGGAAAATGGGGCGAAATCTGCAGGGGCAGCAAGTGAACGCGAGGGAGGGAATGTCGAAGGGGGCGAGGAGGAAAGCAGAGGGACCAACAAAAGGGGGTGAGGAGGAAGATGAAGGGGACACAGGCAGAGGGGAAGAGGGAACTGAAGCCACGGCAGGCGAAGATATAACCGGAGGACCGGCAGGTGACCGCCGAGCCGCAGCCAGGGGGACTGAAGGCGAGCCAGGGGGCAGGGCAGGCAGGACCCGACCCCTGTGCAGATGTCCTTTCCCTCTTCGGGACACTGAGAGCTGGGGTCCTGATAGGAATCTGCCACGCTGCCAAGAGGTGCACAGGGGCAGTCAGGCAAATCCCCAAGGGGTCCTACTTAGGCTCCTCCTCCAACTCCACTATGGAGGGAGGAGCAGTGGTCTGGGAGTCAGGGACCTCCCCGGGGACAGAGTCGGGGCCTTGGTAGCTGGGAGCATGGAAGCAAGGTCTGAGGGATCTGGGACAGACAAACAGGGCATGGGTTTTTCATCTTGCCTGTGAAGTTGGCCATTTGAGGTTCAACTGCTGGTTTCCTTTGAGTAACGAAATTCAATGTCACCTGAATCCAGAAATCCCATGCTCTTTCTCTCCTCATCTTCCTCTTCTTTTCATCTTCTTGTCTTCCTCTTATTATCTTTCTTCCTTGTCTTCTCCTCTTCTTCTTCCTGTCTTCTTCTATCTTCACAATGTCTTCCTCATCTGCCGTTCTCTTCATTCCCTCCCCATCTTCATCTTCTTGACTTCATCCCCCTTTGCTTTCCATGTCTTCCTATCATCTCCTTCTCCTCTTCTTCCTCCCCCCTTCCTCTCCTTGTCTCCATGTCACTGGCCTCACTGCTGACTCTGACACTGGTTACATGAGGGCCGTTATTGGATGCTAGAATATCATTCACAGTGGGATTAGAGCAGGGGTGGGCAATCTTATCCACAAAGGGATGCTGCAAAAGCGGGTTTTCGCTGCAACTCTCTGTAATTAGGTTACGGATTACAGAGTGATTGACTGAAGAATCCTCATACCTGGGTTTGAACAGCTGACCTAAAAGTTATCCTAAAACCTGCATACACACTGGTCTTTTGTGGTTAAGATTTGTCAACCCTGGCTTAGAGCATGATGCTGGTGGGCTGAGTGAACCTATCTGTATGTGCTGATCTTTGCGAGAATGAGTGCCACCCTGACATAGTGAAAGTGCAGCAGTGATGTCCTGGGGATTTGCTAAGAATGATTCCAGTAAATATCCCTCCATCTTCCATAACTGTTCCCTTAAAGGTAGGGCGAGAGACAGGCGGCGCCTTGGGTGGAGTGAGTTAGGCAAGCATAGTGGAACCTTCCAGAGTTTTAGAGCAGAATTTCTCACTTTTTAGTCACTGAAGTGGCAGACTGACATTTCAGCTGTGCACTCAGGGCTGACAGACGAAAATGACAGTAGCAGCAATTATGGATGACAGCAGGCTGAATGTTCTCCAGGACTGGTCCCTGGCTTGACAGTGAGATCACATACTTTCTTGAAGATGAAATGACAGTAAAATCCCTCAGTGACAACTACCTATCTGGGTTTTAATTAACGTTGAGCAGTGTTGGGTGTTTGTGGAGTTGCTTTCTCGCTTTCTAGTATTCCCACCACTATAGGAGTGCTAATAAAGCAGGGCCTCACCTTCTCCACTAAAAGGGTGCTAATGAAGCAGGACCACACCCCCACCAGTATAGGGATGCTAATGAAGCAGGTCTATGCCTCTCCACTATAGGGGTCTTAATGAAGCAGGACCACACCCCCACTAATTTAGGGGTGCTAATGAAGCAGGGCCTTGCCCCCTCCACTATAGGGGTGCTAATGAAGCAGGTCTATGCCTCTCCACTATAGGGGTCTTAATGAAGCAGGACCACACCCCCACTAATTTAGGGGTGCTAATGAAGCAGGTCTATGTCTCCTCCACTATTGATGAAGTAGGGCCATGTTCACTCCACTATGGGACTGGTAATAAAGCAGGGCCACACCATCTCCGCTGTGGGGCTGGTAATGAAGCAGGGCCACGGCCTCTCTGCTGTGGGGTTGGTAATGAAACAGGGCCACGGCCTCTTTGCTGTGGGGCTGGTAATGAAGCAGGGCCACGGCCTCTCTGCTGTGGGGTTGGTAATGAAACAGGGCCACGGCCTCTCTGCTGTGGGGCTGGTAATGAAGCAGGGCCACGGCCTCTCTGCTGTGGGGCTGGTAATGAAGCAGGGCCATGATGCCAGGTTCTCTCAGACATTCCCCTGCCTCCTCCACTGTAGGAGCTGGTGTTGTGTTCTCGCCTGGGTCTGTGTGGCATCTGGGACAACCTTTCTGTGTAAATCCATAAAAGTCAAGTGATTTTGACCAAAATTAGCTTATTTATATTAACATAGGAATATAAAGTTGGGACCCTGTGCCTGATAGATTTCAGGCCCCCACAACTTGACCAGCGGTTAAATGGTGGATGGTGGAATTAACTTAATCGTCTAATCAAGGCATTGGTGCAAGAGATCCTGCATCCCCACCTGATCATTCTGCACAAGGTTGCATAGGGTGGGGGGCAGGCTGTAGGTGGGAGCCCCAGGAGTTTGGTCCTGGTGGCATGGGGGTGCAAGGTGACATCTATCTAAATAAACTGTAAATAAATAAAAAGGAAAACGTGCTCACAAAGGTACCTGACAGTATTAAATATTTTGTATAAAGAGATTCCGATGAAGTGCGCCCTCTGTGGGAATGCCTGGGTTTAGAACCTGTAACTGCTCAGTTACCAAGCTAGCCTACTCCCTGATTCCAGGCGTTGCTTGGTAACGGAGTGTGGTGAATTCAGGCTTCATGCTACATGATGAGGGGGGTGGAGTCCTGTCGGCTTGGTGCATCTTTAATAAAGATCTGGTTGTAATATTTATGTCTCCTTTTCTATTAGCTGTGCCGAAGGGCCGTAGGGGAAGATACTATGGAGGTTTTTGCTGCTTTAATTTGCTGCGGATTATTACAGAGAAAGAAAAGGAGAAGGAGAGGGGGAATCTGCTGAAAGTATTATGATTCGCATTCTGGCGAGCTTGAGGATCATGGGTGGGGGGTGGACAGATACCTGCTGATTTACAGATGACACCTGGATTAATACCCGGGTTCATTGTCTGCTTGTCCTAGCTGAGCTTCTGCTTCTCAGATTACCGGGGAGAGGTGCGGAACTCTTTTTGAAAGACAGGGCACGAAACTGGAAGCCTGTGGGTAAGTCTGCTTGTTTGTTTGTTGGGGACGTGTCGTGTGCTGTTCGCCTGCCGTTGATGCACAGAAATTGTACAGTTTCCAGTTGGTTTTTTCAATAGCGTTCAATCGGACCATTTTGTAATGCGCTCCTCAAGAAACACTCTGTTGCACCTGTGACCCATGATAGGGAGGGCAACTGCACCACCCCCATTTGTATTTATAGCCATCTGGCTGCTCCGTGGGCCCTGGTGTGTTACTGCTATCTTTCATTATGGAAGTGGGGGCCCAAATAATCAAAACATTAATCATCTGCTACTAATCTGCTATGATGTCAGGGTGGCTTTGGGTCAATGTATTCTCTCCTGCTTAAATATTTCCATCTTGATAAAATCATTCTGTTACTTAGACCTTTCCAAGCTTTCTGAGGCTTCGCATAAATTAATGTTTGTACCATATAAAAGTAATAACTCGAGTTCCATTGTAAAATATACATAATTATTAGAACAATGTCTCTATTACGGAGCAGCACCCCGTAGAGCTCCCAGCGTTGTTGTCTCCCGTGTCCCTCATTAGGTCACGTGACCGGACCGGTGCTATTTCACATGGTGAGTGTCGGTGAGCAGGCCTGGCAGAGCACGTTGCCCTGCTCCTCAGTACCTAACATGCTCCACACTTCCATGGTCATCGTCAGGTCGAGTGAGAGACCGGTGCTCTTTCACATGGTGTCTGGGTCGCTTACATGATTACCCTGTTGCCCGGACCCGCTTGCAAGTGGGCGACTGCCGCGTGAGAAGCCGGTGGGGCCTTTTTGTACTACCCATGCAGGGTTCACTGCAGAAATGAAGCAGGTTTTTGTTCGCTTAGCTCACGACAGAGAGGCAGCGCGCGAACTGCTGCAGCTCCGTCAAGGCGACCACTCGCTGTGTGACTTCACCGTCGCTTCTCAGATCCTTGCGCTGTCCACGGGCTGGGACGCGCAGAGGCAGTTTGACGCGTTTTATAACAGGCTGCTGGAAGAGATTAAGGGTGAATAAACCTCCAGATAAATGCCAGGAACCTCCAAGGAATTGGTGAACGTCGCTAATCAAGTGGACAACCGCTTCCGTCAGTGCCGCAGAGAACGCCACAGCCCCCCCACCAAAACTATGCAGGATGGACCAATCCCGTTTGTCCCCTGCAGAATGACAACGGCAATGGACTGCCAATGCATGTCTGTACTGCGGACAGGTGGGACATTATATTTTTAAATGGCCAGTAAAAGGACACACCCACCAGTGAAGAGGAGGGCCCTGGTTGGGTGCGCCAATATTTCCCTCCTCCATTTGAGGCACCTTTTTATTGGTACTGCTCTCCTATGAAGAGATCCAGCAGCCCTTAGCCGCCCTGGTGGACTCAGGAGCAGGTGACAATTTTATTGACACCATGCTGGTCCACCAATGGAGACTGCCTACCATGCCAGTCCAGATGCAGCTGGTGGCCCATGCACTGGGTGGACGTCGAATGGCCACCATCACGCGTGCAGCGGCTGAGCAGGCATTCCTGGCCCTTTGCAGAAGCTTCCCCTCGGCCCCTATTCTTCAGATCCCCAATCCCTCTCAACCGTTTGTGGTGGAGGTGGACCCTTCCAGCACTGGTGTAGGGACTGTTCTTTCCCTGCCACACATGACAGACAATAAATTGCGTCCTTTTGCTTTTTTCCCCCATAAGTTAACCCCAGCTGAAAGGAACTACGACATTGGTAATTGAGAACTGCTGGCAGTCCGTCTGGCCTTGGAGGAGTGGCGGCAGTGGCTTGTGGGAACTAAGGACCCATTCCTGATCCTCACAGACCACAAGAATCTGGAATATTTACAGTCGGCAAAGCGAGTCCATGCACGCCAGGCTAGGTGGTCACGGTTATTCGATCATTTCAAGTTTCTTATCTCCTTCAGACCGGGCTCCAAGAACTGCAAACCTGATGCCCTGTTGCAGCTGTCAGGGGAGGAGGGCACTAAGGGGTGCGTCGGACTGATTCTGCTGGAGAGTCGCTTCATTGGAGCAGTACCCTTGGGGGTCGAGGAGGCTGTTCAGGCCGTAAAACGATTCGTCCAGCCCCCATGGGGTTCCTCCACCTAACCAACCGTTTGTCCCAGACTTCTTGCGTTCCCGAGTCCTCCAATGGGGACATGACTCCCTCTTAACTTGCCATCCTGGTGTGCATTGCACCCAAGCACTTCTTGGACAGCATTCTGGTGGCCTGCCATGCTGCTCGACATGTGCTGGATCAGTCTCTGATCTCCGAATTTGAATGCCATGCCAGGGAGCATGTTTGTCCACTGGGTGGCAGTCGTGGGGGGCGGGGTACTGTCATCGATGGCCCAGGGGAAGCCCCTATGATGTTATGCGAGGTTCCCCTGCCATGCCCCAGGGGTTTCCCTAGGAGGGAGTCGAGCAGCGGCCGGAGCGCTTCTACTACACTTTACTGTATGCCCTCCTCTACCAGCTGATGCCGGTTGGGGTAATTGGAGAGCCTTTTTATTTGTGCCATACACAAGATCCTCACCCTTCTGTGCTAAGTTCGAGGGTTATCTCCCTGCCTGTCTGCACCTCAGCCTGCCTGTCTCCCTGACCTCTGTTCTACCTCTTCTGACCCTCGAGTTTAGCCTAGCACTCTCACTGCCGACACCTGACCACCTGCCTGTCCCCGGATTCCCGGCCCAGCCCGTTCCCCTGGATCCTGACGCTCATCGCCCGACCACTGCCTGTTTTATTCACCTCAATTTTCGGTGTTTACTGCAAAGATAATAAATCTTTTTTCCTGGACTGATCCACTATAGCGTCCTCCTTATTTTCCGCAACCCCCGCCGTGAGAGTTTCCATGTTCTCTGTCAGGTCGAGTGAGAGTCCGGTGTTCTTTCACATGGTGAGTGTTACTGAGCAGGCCTGACGCAGCATGCGCCCTGCTCCTTAGTACCTAACGTGCTCCGTGTTTCCGGTTCAAAATACATCCCGTTGAGCTAGCAAGTGCTGTGCAGACGCGAGCGCGCAAATAGGGTCCAGTGGACGCAAGCTCGTTTGCAGCACGCGTGCACACACATGCGCGTGGTTCGACTTTTGGCACTAATTTAAAGAAAGTGAGTGCCGTGCAAATGCGAGCGCATAGAGAGGATGGGTTTTCTGCTCGCGAGCACATACGCACGTGTGGTTTTTATGAGTGCGAGTTTTGGCACTAATTAAACACCATAGTGGTGCTGTTTCGCATGATGATTGTCAGTGAGTGGGCCCCGCACAGCATGTGCCCTGCTCCTTAGTACCTAACACCAGGGATGGATTACAGACCGGGCCAGCAGGGCCACTGCCCAGGGGCCCTTGGTGTGCAGGGGGCCTGTGGGGCCCCTAGCCCAAAACAAGTTGCAACGCTTATCAACAATGTATTTCCGTTTGTCTATTTTAGAGGGCCTACATTCTTTGGTCCTTTGCCTACAAGGGCCCCTGACCCTATAGGGCCTCTGATGGAAACATGGAGGGAGGGCATTTGGCTGCCAAGGGCCCTTGAATTGTGGTGGTGGTGCTGGTGGTGGTGGGGCGGGGGGGGTCAGTG
>JAABNY020000039.1:676528-694710 GCA_015164015.2 Brevimyrus niger
AGAGCCGCGCGGAAGCACCAGCGGCGAGGGCCGGGCGGGGGGGGGGGGGGGGGGGGGGGGGGGGGGGGGGGGGGGGGGGGGGGGGGGGGGGGGGGGGGGGCTGGACCAGGGCTCCGGGGACAGACGCAGGAAATGAACAAAGGAGACCAGCGTTACGCAGGGAGTAGTACAACTTTACTCGGTGTCAGTCTATCTGAAGGACATCGTCAGAAAATCAGATATTAAACATTCAAAGCAAATGGAAAAATATATATAGATATGTACATGTTAGTGATATATTATATGCAGCTGTACAGCGATTCAGGGCTCCTGGGTGCAACTCGGCGTGAGAGCGATGATTTGCAGACAAATGTCAAAAGGTTAAACTGAAATGCTGATCGGCAACAAACCAGCTACACATTCCCAAAGATGCACATATTAAGGAGGAGATGCTGGATAGATTCATATAGCACCTGTTTTTGCTTTTTTTTTTTTTTTTATTATATTTTTGATTTGATGCAGAACATGACAACGGACAAAAACATAGAGGTAAGACGTGAAATATTGCTGCATGGACGATTGCATTTATTATAACCGGGTCCACGTTTTGTTTCTCTTTTATCATATGGGACAGTGTTTACCGAGACTCCTGTGACGTGCAAAGCAGCGTGGCTCTGCCCACGGGGCCAGAACGGGCTGCGACACTGATTACCAGCGGCACTGACCGAGGGCACTAACCTCACACTGTCAAACAAGCCATGTTAGTACCTCCTGACGCAGGTACTCCACAGCCATGCCGCTGCTGTGCGTGTGGGAGAGCAGGGTCAGTCACCCCCGCGGCATGTGGGGGGGTTAAGGGCATCGCTCAGGGCCCCAGTGGCGGCATCACTCTGCTGACCCTGAGATTTGAACCGACGACCGCCTGATCACAGGCATGGGGTCCTAACCTGCTGAGCGATGCAGCTTCCTTTTAGGAGTCCAACAAAGACAGTGTCGCCAGAACATTCATAGAAACTGTAGGGTCTCGATGTCAGATAGATAAGGTAAGGCTGGAGCAATTGGGAGCGGTACGGAGGACAGGAGGATTGCGTGAGACAGGGTGGAGATGCGGAGCAGGGGACAGGAGGGACATGGGGCATAAAAAAGCACTGAGGCTCCGAGCTTCTGCTTCGCAGCTTCCATCTTTTAATCGCACGTCAGTTCACCCAAAAAGGTCAGAGAAGTTCACGAGGGGAACAGCGAAGGTAACGGCGTCACCCTCTTCAAGAAGCCAGCCTCCGATGATCCAGATGGAAAGGACACGAGAAGGAATGGAAGGCCCGGTGGCATCCCGGCACGGCTGAGAAATCATCCAGGCCTGGGTGAGATGGGGGGGGTGGGATGGGGGGTGGGGCGTGGCTTCGCAATGTGGCCTGCGGCCGTCTGCGTCACACCCCCGGGGATGGTGGCGACTGCGGCACCGCTAGGACCGGAAGACGTGCACGGCGCGCACCACGTACTGCCGACAGATGGGACATTCGCTCATGCGCTTGCCACACTTGGTGCAGGTGACCATGTGACCACACTCCAGCAGCACACAGTCGATCACGGCATCCATGCAGATCCTGCACAGGCTGTCGTCCTGGGCGGCTAGCTGCTGCTGCTCGGCCCCTGTGGGCAGAGAAGTGCGATCAGGGGGGGGGGCAGTGCGATAAACGTGGCCAAGGACGCACAGATCGATAACGGCAATACTGCCCTGAGGCTCACACTCTCAAAAGGCGAGAGCCCAAAAGCTGAGGTGGAAAGGCAGCTCAACACTTCGGGCGAACGGCACACGGACAATTTACACAGAGATAAGCAGCCATGGCACATGTAGAGCATCGTCAACACAGCTGTGGGAGGGGACAGATACTGACGGAAGCGTCGCAATACAGGGTCAGGGAACCATCGGGGTACAGCAAGGAGACAGGGTCCAGGAAGCGGCGACATAAAGGAGTTTACGTGGCGATAAGGCGGTAAAGAGAAGTCTGGAAACTTGTACAGTAATATTCTTTCAAAGGGGTCTTCATTAATAAACCCAGCTGTGATAATGATGAAGATGATGACATTGGTGAGAACGAAGGCCAGACGTGGAACCCTATCAAGGTCATTTTTGAAGCCCCTCACGCGAGTGATGGGAGTGGGGGCCTTTAAATGATGTTGGGGCTAATGAGAGGGCGATGGGGACAGTCACAGCCAGCATGCAGTGCCGACACCACGGTCATGCACACTTGGAGCAGGAAGTATCAGAGAATCCCAACCCAGAGCTCTGTGATCGATTAACCAGCCTGATGTCTTCACAACTCAACCCCTTTTTTTGCATACATCAGTAGATTTAAATATAATTTTTGTTCATTTTAAAACTAGACACACATGCCGATACTTGACATCTGTACTGCGTGTTGGCCGTTTTACTTCTAGTTATGGCTATTCAACAACGCAGAGCATGGCTTATTTGCTGTACCCATTCATTGAGCAAAGAGTTTTGGGTATCCATTTTACTTTATCTATATCTAATTACGCATCTATTTTTACTGTGTAATACACTGTACATCAGACCGCCTTTGCCTGACCAAATATTATCACGAGATCAAGGTATTTTACCACAATGTCTAGAACCAATCATGAGTTTATTACTACAAAACTGTTCCATGGGAGCTTTGGACCTGAAAGCAAATAACAGCCGCTGGAACGTGCTGGTAATGAATCCCTCATGTTATGTTTGCTTACATGCTCAGCTTCGATTAGCATCTGCAAAAACATGCTAACCAAATTAATTGCGCCCCCTACACCTAGTACATCAGACACTGGATATGCATAAACTAAAGAAGGGGCGGCAAGTCTGGTGACGGAGCGAACCGACACACAGGTGGCTGGGCGGCGCAGTGACGCACGAGTACTTCCTGTCCAGGCGGTCGCACAGGAAGTGACATGCTTTTGCTCAGTGGCAAGCCAGTGTGAAGAAGTTGAATGGTGCCTCACACAGCACAGCACAGCACAGCACAGAGCGAGCATCAGTCGGGCCCAGGAAGGAAGACGACAGACCAAAAGAAAAATTACCTCCGATTCCGCCATTGCAGACAGGCTGGGGGTACGCAACCACTTTTGTGGGGGAAGTGAGAAGGGGGGAGGACAGAATGTGTTTATTAGACGGCTGGCCTGAATGACTCCCAATGCGCCTTTCTGTTTGGCCTGGGCGGGTGTGCAGACATGTGAGAAAGTGCCGGATCCCCACCCTCTTACCTGCAGTTAGACTGCTGTTAACATTTTCTACTGCAAGGGAAATCAGACAGATCAGTTAGTTTTACATGTAGAAGATGGCAACCGTAACAAAATATAGCTTGAGCATGCAAACACACTGTTGTCTAATCGCAGTTACGGCATTCAGCAGATGCTCTTATCCAGAGCGACATTTCTCGAAATTCAGGGACAGTCCCGCTGAGCAAGTTGGGGTTACGGGTCCTGCTCAGGGACCCAATGATAGAAGTGCCAGAGGCGGGACTCAAACCCATGATCGCTTGGTCCAGAGGATAAGCGTAAGCATAGAGCATAAGTCTACTTCTAAGAAATACACTGCGCGTGAGATAATCACAATTAACACATTCACCTATATAGCATTATCATAGGCTGAACCCTAACAAATATACTATGTGTAAGCTGATCACAGTTAGCTCATCCACCTATATAGCATACACAAAAGGCCTAACCATAAGAAATACAGTGTATCAACTAATCACAGTTAGCACACACGTCCGGACTCACTGGCCACTTTATTAGGTACACCTGTTTAACTGCGAATTGATGCGAATAAATATCTAAAAAAAAATCGGCCGATTTTATGTCAGCAGCACACTGTATTAAAATCATGCGGGTGCAAGTCAGGAGCTTCAGTTAATGTTCACCACCAGAATGGGGAAGAAAGGTGATTTAAGTGACTTGGAATGCAGCATCGGTTGCCGGTGCCAGACGGGGGGGGGGGGGGGGGGGGGCCTGAATGTTTGAGAAACTAGCTGATCTAGCGGGATTTTCACACAAACTCTCTCTAGGGTTTACAGAGAATTGGCCAGAAAAGAAAAAAACATGCGGCTCTCTAGGTGAAAACACCTTGTTGACGGCAGAGTTCAGAAAAGAATGGGCAGACCGCTTCAAACTGATAGAAATGCAACAGTAACTCTTAAAACCACTTGTCGCAACCAAGGAATTCGCGAGAGCATCCGGGGTCTCAAATTAACACCCGAGATGCAAATGCGGGTAGATTTTCCATTTGTCCATGCTGACGTTCTGACATCAAAGGGAAAACGTAAACATTACACTTTTAATTTTAGTCGACTAAATTAACTGCATAGTTTTAGTCAACTAAAACTAGACTAAAACTACAATAGTTTAGATGACAAAATTTATGACTGAAACTAAAAAACTACATTTTAGTCAAAAGACCATGACTAACACTAAATAAAAATCTGCTTTCAAAATCAACACTGCTTAGCATGCACACATGTCTATGTAGCATTAGCGGCGGCAGCTAAGTGTGTATGGGTACACGCGGTGTACGTTGTATTAGCGGCGGCAGCTAAGTGTGTATGGGTACACGCGGTGTACGTTGTATTAGCGGCGGGGGCGGCTCACGGGACTTGCGGTTCTGCTCGTTCTCGCGGTACAGGCGTCCCACGCGCTCCACCAGCTCCCACTTCTCACAGCAGCCGGAGTAGCTGACGAAGTTGCGGGCCAGGATCTCCTTGAGCTGCCGCACAGACAGGCCCTCCACCTCATCCAGGCTGGAGAGGTCCGAGAGCGACGCGCGGGCTCGCTTCTGCGCCGTGGGGCTGGCCTTTCCGTGAGGGGAGAGGGCATCGATGAACAGGGCACGCGCAAATACACACGCCTCACACCTCCAGGGCTGTGGGTTCAAATCCCTCCCCCAGCCCTGTAGGTACAGCTCACAGGTTCCACCCATGATTTTTCCAGGAACTCTGGTTCCTACCCAGTCCAGAAACACGCAGCCCTGGCACTGACAAGCCCGGGTGGATATATCATAGAACTCAGTAAAAATTCTCTTAAAGGTTTGGAATTTTTTCGCGTGGAATAGCCTTCTTTTCTTAGAACAAGAATAGACGGAAGAGTCTTTGTTTTTGGCCATTTTGAGTCTTCAATCTAACCCACAGTTGCTGATGCTCCAAATACTCAACCAGTTTAAAGAACGCCAGTTTTTTTTGCTTCTTTACATCAACGCAACACGGTTCAGCTGAGCCAGCATAATATTAAAAGGAATTTCTAATGATCAAATTTGTCAAAAACATGCTATTGGAGCATAGGACCGATGCTGGCTGATAATAGGCCAATGATAATTACATTAAGTCATTTCCAGCTACAATAGTCATTTACAGCACTAACAATGTTTACACTGTATTTTGGATTAACTTGATGTTATTTTAATGGACCAAAAATGGTTCTGCTTTCAGAAACGAGGACACTTCCAGGTGACCCGGAACTTTTGAACGGTAGCGTAGCGTAATCTCACTTCAAGTTGGAAAAACAAATCAGAAGTTCAGCAGAGTGAGACACCATGTGCCAGTGTGAAGGCCTCACCTGTGTGTCTTCGCTGGATTCCAAGTTCAAGAGGGACGGAGAAGCCGCATCTTCTAGATCCTTTTTGAGCAACACAAACCAAGGACAAGAAAAAAAAACAAAAAAAAAAGCATGAATCATGGTTATGCTCAAGCCTCCACTAGGACAACAGGAAAGGAATTAGGCTCTGTGAACGCCAAAGCACACAGGAAAGTGCTTAAAGAAGGGGGATGCCATTTTTAACTGAACTGCCTGCTCCTTAGCACACAAGACCTCTTAGAGGGCACCCAGATTAAAATGGATTCCCGACAAATTACCAGGACAGGCATTCCCACTTCCCATTTCCCAGAATCCTCCATTTCTCCAGTGCAGCTATGGGGTCCAGCATAACTTTCACGCTGTAAAAAGACAGCACGGGCACCACCGCAAAATTAAATAACACGCTTTGAAGAGTGCAAAGTCAAGTGCCTTTCCACACGAAACATGAGACGCACTAATAGTCCCCAGGGGCCAAATGAAACTGAACATTTAAAGAGAAACATTAAATTACTAGGTTTATTTGTGCAGTATACCCTAGGGCTGTAAATCATTGGCTCCAAGGGAATTTGATTTGATTACAAATACGCCTGCCACAATTATGACATAACTGAACCGTCATATTTCTTTTACTATTTCCACATCGTTTTCTACCTGTAATGTTTGACTGGCACTCATTTAATGACATCATTCTGTTGCGTTTCTGAAGCGATCCGTACCTCGCATGTCTGCGCATGTCTGCGCATGTCTGCGCATGTCTGCGCATGTCTGCGCATGCTCACGTGCACCATCACCCCGCGCGGCAAACTTTACGACACGGCCCGCACCGTACCACTTCGCTTCACAACATTTCGACTCAACCTGACACCACTGATATTTCTTGTCACTATCGTGCTGCAGCAAAGTCAGTACATTATGCCAAAAAGAACTAGAGAAATGTGTCATTTTGTGCATTTTTTGTACAACCTCCCTGTGCCAATAAAAGAGCATTCAGTCTCCTATAACATGTACCTTTACAAGGGCTGCCAATACCGGTGGAGGGCATGATACCATAGCAGATAGCGTATACCGATATATAAAAATAAATCACTACTAATGGCTTCAGAAAAGCACAAAATGCCTGATGCTGCCTAGGAGAAAGACTATTGCTACAGGAGGACTGAGATGTACCTGGTGCTGTCCATACCTGATTGGCGTCTCCTTCCTGTTGGGTGGTCACTGTGTGGTGATCACTTCCTGCTTGGTGGGAGGTTCCTATATGGTGACTTGTTCCTGCTTGTTGGGCGTTTCCTTCCTGGTGGGGATTCCCTCTCGGGTTCGCCATCCCTATTAGCTGGGCATTTCCTGTTGAGTTCATTGTCATGTGGGAATTCGCTGCCTGGCAGGCTGTCTCTGTTGGGTGGGCTTTTCCAGTTGAATAAGCTGTCCGTGCCTGGTGGCCCGTTCCTGCCTGGTGGCCCGTTCCTGCCTGGTGAGCATTCCCTGTCTGGTGGCCTGTTCCTGCCTGGTGAGCATTTCCTGTCTGGTGGCCTGTTCCTGCCTGGTGAGCATTCCCTGTCTGGTGGCCCGTTCCTGCCTGGTGAGCATTCCCTGCCTGGTGGCCCGTTCCTGCCTGGTGAGCATTCCCTGCCTGGTGGCCCGTCCCTGCCTGGTGGCCCGTCCCTGCCTGGTGGCCCATCCCTGCCTGGTGGCCCATCCCTGCCTGGTGGGATGTCTTTGTCTGATGAGCGTTCCCTGTTGGGTGGGACGTCTTTCTCTGGTGGGCGTTCCCTGTAGGGTGGGCTGTCCTTGTTTGGTGGACGTTCCCTGTAGGGTGGGCTGTCCTTGACTGGTGAGTGTTCCCTGGTGAGCAGGCTGTCCCTGTCTGGTGGGCGTTCCCTGGTGGGTGGGCTGTCCTTGCCTGGTGGGAGTTGATTGTTTGGTGGGACATCCATGCCTGATGGACTGCATCTGTTGGTTGGGCATTTCCTGTAGGGTAGGCTGTTCCTGCCTGATGGGTTGTCCCTATTGAGTGGGTGTTTCCCGCCTGGTGGTCCGTCCCCGTTTGGTGGGCCATCCATACCTGGTGAGCTGTCGCTGGCTGGTGGGCATTCCCAGTTGGGCGGGTGGTCCCACCCTGGTGGGCCGTCACAGTTGGCTGGGTGGTCCCAGTCTGGTGGGCCGTCCCAGTTGGGCGGGTGGTCCCAGTCTGGTGGGCCGTCCCAGTTGGGCGGGTGGTCCCGGTCTGGTGGGCCGTCCCAGTTGGGCGGGTGGTCCCTGACTGGTGGGCCGTCCCAGATGGGCGAGTGGACCCGGTCTGATGGGTTGTCCCAGTTGGATGGGATGTCCCGGACTGGTGGGCAATCCCAGTTGGGCAGGTGGTCCCGGACTGGTGGGCGGTCCCTGCCTGGTGGGCGGTGCCTGAGCATTCAGTCTGGCTGAGCGATTCTCCCTGAGAGGTGGAGTGTGTGGTGGTTGCCGGGCTATATAAGGAACATGGGCGTGAGCGCATCCCACCTGGGTTCCCCTCCTCCTCTTCCTCCCCTTCATTCTCTGCCTCCTGGCTGTGAGGCACTCCCCGGTGGCACAGCACCAGGTCCACCAGGTCTTCCTTCTCACGGCAAGTATCTGTGGGAACGTTGCGCAGAATCAGGTACTGCCTCAGGTCCTTGACACGCAGGCGCATCAGTTGTGGCCGCTGGAAGGCTGTGCCCCGCAGCAGCTGGCAGGTGGTGCAGCGACGCAGGCTGTCCTGTGGCACTGAGCACAGGGCGCAGAAGCTCTTCTTGCAGTCGCAGCAGACGTGCTGCAGGTGAGGAAGAGATGAGAGGCATGAGAGTGCTGCTCCCCCAATGCCAAAGCCTGAGGCCCCAGAAGACTGAGACCCCTCTCCCCCAAAGCCTGAGGCACCAATCCCCCCAAAATATGAGGCCCCACTCCAACAAGGCCAAATGCCCCACTCCCCCCAAAGCCCCAGGCCCCAGCAGTCCGAGACCCCCCTCCCCCCAAGCCCCGGCGCCCCACCACCCCAAAACCCGAGCCCCCCCCCCCCCAAAACCCGAGGCCCCCCCCCCCCCAAAGCCCGAGGCCCCACTCCCCCCAAAGTCCGAGGCCCCAGAAGTCTGAGACCCCTCTCCCACAAAGCCAGAGGCCCCAATCCCCCAAAACCTGAGGCCCCACTCCCCCCAAAGCCCGAGGCCCCAGAAGTCTGAGACCCCTCTTTCACAAAGCCAGAGGTCCCACTCCCGCAAAGCCTGAAGTAAGAAAACGACTGAGGAAAGCATGCCTGAGGTGTGGGACATGCAGGCAAGAGGAGGAGAAGCCTTCCAATCAGCCTGTGCCGGCATCCCCCCCCCCCCCAGCACGGCATGCAGAGACGCCAACGGGTGGCCAGCAGGGAACCATGCTTGATCCGACGCAATACTTGCCTTCCTCCTGAAGACAGAGAAGGCCTGGCCGCAGGCCTTGCACACCAGACTGGGGCTCGCCGAACCGCTGGACGGGTAGCTGGAGTAGCCGGCGCTGGGGGCGAAGCGGAAGGGGCCGGCGGCGGCTCCGAAGGCCGGCTGCTGGCCGCGCACTGCTCCCGTGCCCATCACCTCGTGGAGCAGACCGCAGCAGGAAGCCCACATGGAGGAGGCCCCGGCCTGCAAGGCACAGAGCGGCGGCTGGTGAGCAGGGGCGGCGCCCGTCAAGCACAGGCGACGCTTTACCACGCAGGCCTGTGTGGGAGCTGCGCTCAATCTGATGGGTCAGTGGTGCACGACACAGGGCATGTGATCACATGACGGCACTCCCTACTGGACAAGGCATAATACAAAACACCCAGTCTGTGACTGCATCAGAGTGTGTGCTGTGCTGTGCTGTGCTGTTGCTGTGCTGCATATAGCACAGGCTACCTTCCGGACCAGGAACCAGAAACAACGTCACTTTCCACACAAGCGTGTATCAACATGGCAAAAAAAAAAAACATGTCCCTGGTGTGATGGGCTGGAGAAGGTCATAGGCAAACAGCACAGTGTACTCTGCAGGAGAACGAGATCCATTTCCCCAGAGGTTTGTGGAACATTGTGAAAACCTCAAAGGTCCTGGCAGCGGCAAGGGACAGGAGCAGGGCCACACACTCAAAGTCACTCCGCCAGCCGGAACTGATACCAGTCCCATATTTTTTCCCCTTTATCAGATACTACGCATTAAATGATAGATTTGTATCCATACATTTCAGTTAACATAGCAAACTATCTGCATTTAGTGTTGAAGCGGTACCGTTTGAGCACATTATGCTTGATTATCTAACTGTTTAAAACACAGAGCAGCATAATAACCTGTAGGTACAGATGTTAGTCTGATAATGGAAATGTAGCCTGTTTGCTATAAGATCCCTTACATAAATCACCAACTTGAAGCTTTATTTTATTATAATTTTACTATTCTATATAGCATGATGCATGCAATTCTGACATAGCGTATAACTGAGTTTTGGCAGTGGTTCAGACATAATGAGTCCATGGTTATGATTCGATGTTTAGAGATGTATAACATTAGAGATGCCAGTAATAGTGTAATTGGTACCAGTATTAAAGAATTGTAATAACTAAAAGGCTTTTTAAAATGTGGTACCACAGCACCTCTTCGGAAACCAGTACCCTAGCCAACACAAGTCTGCTCTGAGATGCTTGATAAAATGTGGGACCGTCTTGTTATTGGTGGAGCATGAATAAATAAAAATTGCTGTGGCGTATACTTGGAATATACCCTGTGTCACTGTTCCCAAAATGACTGCAAATAAGTCACAAAATATGGACATTAACCATGAATTCCATTTTTGTTGTGTAATCGTGCTTTACTTCCTGCTTTCTTCTACAAAAAAAAACCCAAAATGATGACAAAAGCTTGCTTGGACCTGGATGGTTAAGTGTAATATGAGCAGAGACCAGCAGGGGAGTGGGGAGGGGGGGGCAACAGGGCCGAGTGTGAGTACGGACTAAAACGACACCCAGCAGCATGCACCCCGGCAGGGGGGGGACCCTGGCCATCGCAGCCATTGCATGCCAGACCACCTGTGACACCCCCTCCATCTAGCGCCACCTGCAGACCGCTATACCTGCAGCCATCCTCGTGCAGCCCAGCTGGAGCAGATCCTGATTGGATGGACCTCACTGACCAGTAAGGGGCAGCGCTGACCCATAGGACTGATGCCAAGCAGGGCCATTAGGATTGTGAAAGGCTGGGGGGTGAGCCTGAACCCGAGGACAGTCGCGTTCCCGCTAGAGGCCGCAGTTCTCCTCAGGGCGCGGATTCCCCCGCCCCTTTCCCAGAAGCCATTGTGGATGGATGACAGGTGTCTAAGCCCCGCCCAATCAGGCATCCGGTTACAACCACAAAGCCGTATTCCACCATAAGCAATAACCACATTTCCCCCAGCCAACCCCGGCCACCTCCAAGCCTGAATGTCACAGCTTTATTAAAAATGACCAGGGAACCGTTTCATTTACTAACTGGTTCCAGTTAATGGTGACGCGTATGTGGGAAATGGCCGCACCATCGAACCACAAGGAAGCTGCCAGAAAGGGCCTTTCCCCGCACGGTGGCGAGAGTGAGGTGCTCGCGGCGTCACTCGTGGCTCCGCCCGCACGCCCCGGTCCAGCCTGTCGGGCGGAGACGCTGCTAGCCGCGCATCACCGGCCGTCCGGCTAACCGACGCTCGGCCGCTGGGTCACCACTGATATGCCGAACAAGGTACCAGGGCACGGGCACCCCGCTCAGGACCCCGTGTCACACCCGGAGCTCACAGAGCCACGGCTGCACGACCACAACGCTGCACTTTACAGCAAACGCTGCGTGTTGGTGTTACGGTCAGGTAGCATTAGCACACTTCCGTGGCGGCCAATCAGGAAGAGGAAGGCCCGCATCTCCTGCAGGGGGCGGTGTTCCCCTTCATGAGAATCAACATAACTGATTAATATAGTTCCAACAGGACAGACAGCATATTCATGGCAAGTGTGTTAGAGTAACGAAAACACTGTTGTGACAGGAGTGCTGTTTACACTCTGCCCACAGCCGCTCCCCTGATATCCCCTCCACAGCAGCGCCTGCATTTCCCACTAATTGTACTGAATCGGCTGGAACGGAGTTTCATTCCACCGCAGATATATCACAGGGATGTTTCTCTAACGGATCCGGATGCCTCAAAAGGAACGCGAACTGGGATATTTTACTGTTTACGCTGCCCGCACACTGCAGCTGGACCCGAGAAAAAGAAAGCGGATCCCATTCTGCACCTGTGCCGTTACCGAGCACCAGCGCGGAGGAGTAATGGTGATAGACTAAGGAGATGCGCAAGGAAAGGGCTAATTTCCTGGATACCTTCTGCAATACCGGCAAGCTTCAGCGGGACAAAGAACCTTAGACAACTGCAGTGACAACAGGCTGAGGTCATGAAGAAGACCTGCTTGTTTGCCGGTGGTTTCATGGTGGTCTTGCGTGGTTTTGGCTTGCCACAGCTCTGTGATCCAATGTCCAAAGTCCACAGTGGAAAGCTCAGGCAGCAACCTGCTCCTGAAACTCACGTGTCCAGGGCCAGACCCCGGCGAATAGCAATTATTGGGGCAAACAAGGTTTTCTAAAGAGCCTACTGCGCACATGCGCTGCCCTGACCCCCAGCTCCACCAAGATCAGGGTAAAGAGCCAGGCTTTGCCTTCTACCACAGCGAGTCAGGCCCGATACATGCATGTCCTGCTGCAGCCGCTCCTACAGCTTAAGGTCTCTTAAAAAAAAGGTCGGTTAAAAATTAAGCTCTATAATTAATAAGTTATGCTACTGAAAGCGTCCCAGAGTACTTCTGGTCACTGCTGACCAACATTTAACCATGACAACAGCTCGCCAGGGCCTGGCATGTTCCAGTACCTCACTCCAGCATATGAACATTAGTATATTGCCAAATAATAGAAAAGGACACATGCTGTTTAATATTGATATGCACAGCAAATGAGCACACGGAATCCCATCACCACGAGCGCAATACCACGACCTCTCGCAGGGCTTATGACCTGTCTTTATTAATAATCACAATCGCCTGTGTTCGTGTACGCTGCGGTGTAGAGCTGTGATGAAGGGGGGGGGGGCAAAAATAGCTTCGTGCTCATTGACTGCAGCGATCAGCTGTGAACTGGTCCAGCTAATAAGGGAGGGCTAACCCGCTTCCCAGCTCGCAAAAGCAATTAATAAACGAAGACGCTGAAATGGATGCAAGCGAAAGGCAGCCATTACCGCCCTGTCCGAAAAAAGGCGTCCGGCAGATTAGCAGATGGTGATCATCAGCATTACAGAACGCGCGTTGTTATTATTACGTACAGGGCGGGGAAACGCGGAGCTGTTTAAATATAAAGCTGTCAACGGTGACAGGTCGCCCAGCTATCTGAGTAGAAGTCACCGGCACACTGGATAGCAGTGACACCCCGAAATCGGTTACATAGCAGCACTTATCCACAAGAAACTCATTCAGCGACGGGGTTAGTAGAGAGTTCTGGCATATTCGTCAGTCGTTTCAGTTCAGTAACGCTGATTGCCGTGTAGCTACAGCACCTAGGCGCTGCTGGGGACACCATCGCAGCCATCGCCAGCCCATCAGCTAAAGTCTGGCTCGCAAAGCGCTTCGGAAGAGCGTATGTAAGAGTGGCATACCTTCATAGCAGCAGCTCGGGGTTGCGCGGTCCAGCCAGACACACTGACAGACTGACCATCACTGGAGAACAGCCGCTCACTCCATTACGTCTTTACCCTCCGTCACTGCAAGGGCTCTGGGTAGGGCCGGCATGACGTCATGCACACGGGCTCCGCCAATCAGGGCACGGCTGAGAACATCCTTATCTATAGCAGCCAATGGGAGTGCAAGGGCGCTTGCGTCGGCGCCCGCGGTGTCACATGGCCATGCGTAGGCAGAGCTGTGCACCGTGGCGCAGGGGTTGGCGTCTTTTGCCTGGTATTGGCATTCACTTAACTTTATAATCAGGGTCGTGATAAATCGTTCGTTTACATAGATGTGACATTTATCATTTAAAATTTAATCTAGGCGCAGTCCAGGTTATACCAGTGAGCCATGTGACCAGCAATTGACATGCAAGCCTACTTGTGTTTAGAGGAGTTAGGTATATCAGTTCAGTATTAGTATATCATTGTAGACAGGGGTTATTTGCCTGTTGATAGGGTTTTTTGGAACTAACCTAACAGCACAGGTTCTCTGTATGTGTATAAATAAACGAAAATAGTTGTGCAGATAACGTTTGTAAATTTTTGACATTGAATTTAGGTGTTGTTTAAGCAATAAACTCATGACCGATCAGCGTAATTGCAGACTGAAAAATAAGTAGCTACCTTTGTGACAGTAAGCTGGTGCTGTCATGCCTTCAGAAAACGATATCTAGTTTAGTCATGTTGTCGTGTATTGTAACACTTACGTCACTCCCACGACAGGTATGTGATGTCATAGTTTTTTAAAAAACACTTGTATGCATCACCTGATATAAAAACAGGAAAATGACAGAATTACACGGACTAACACGTGGCTTGGCGTTCTATTGCTAGCATCAAATAAAATATGTATCTGATCATTATAAGTGTGTATTAAAAAGATAAATTCCTATATATTATTTTACTTAATTTGATATATTAAACACATCGTCTGAGTAATCTATATACAAATTTCCTGAAAGCAGAGGGCTGTTTTCCGCTACTTTTAAGACACCCAAACTACCACATCGGCAGACTACTTCATCTGAAAGAGTAGCGGTTCTGTTTTGAGGTCCTGATCACCCTGTCCAAGAAACCTAATTTGAGCAGCTTGTACTCATTGCCTTGTTTTTTGCTCATCAGCCACAACTAGTGAGCACAGGGATGTAGACTGACCAGTAAACCGCGGGTCTTCTCTTACTTCAGCTCTTCACCACTGCAGACCTCTTCACTGCCTACAAAGCTGCAGCCACTGAACCGAGTCTGTCAATCTCACGTTAGCTTTTTGCCTTCACTCTGAACATGATCTCAAGATACGTAAACTTCTTCATTAAGGACAGATGTTCCCTCACCAATCCCCTCTTTACTGACAGAGCATCATGGTCCTCCAGTTCAATGGCGCTATTTTAGACTGTGTTAGCACATCCCCACAACTTTGCAACTTTGCTTCTGCAGGATGCCAGTTTCAGCAGTCGGGAGGAAACTCCACTCCAGCACCCTGCATATATAGGCTTTCTCAGAGCTGCCCCCTCCATCTTTTACCAGCACCTTCGAAACAAACGCACACCAGTAAATGTTTTTCAATGCACATGTTCTCCCCTTTTATATCAATGTGCACTTCTGGCAGCATAAACGGCTTTGGTAGACCCACGGGCACCAGGATAGCGCGCTTCCCAATCGGCTGCTCGTAGCTCTACAGCACGCACTGTGACCCGGCGCAGGGGCGGGGATACGGATTTGATGCTTTCGGTTTCCTGTAATGGAGGCCGTGTGCCGCGCTTTTAAAAAACGGCAGCGTTGTTCTATTTCTAAGCCGGTTAGTCACCAAAGACGCTAATTTGTTTGATGCTACTTGGATTGCATTGCAATTCGTTGGTATTTTGTCGTGGTGTGAAGAGCTGTGCAGGGAGATGCGGTAATTTCCATAAATGCGGTGCGATGCAGCTGCAATCGTGTTAAATGTTGAGTTGTTTCTGTCGCGATTGTAACTAGGGCTGCAATAAGGTTCTGCGTTTAAGATTTACCTGTTACTATGGCGAGCGTCCACGAAAGCTTGTATTTCAACCCGATGATGACGAACGGGGTGGTCCACGCTAACGTTTTTGGCATAAAGGACTGGGTGACCCCCTACAAGATCTCTGTGCTGGTGTTACTGGTCGAGATGGTCAAGTCCAAGCGCATGGCCCTCATCGAGAGGAGGCGCCTCAACAAACTCATCCTCCCGCTGCAGCAGGTTAGGCTCTGCCTTACTTCCTTACGTGAGATGTACATTAAAATGTCCCTTAATAGTAGGTGTCCCCAGAAATGTGATTTTGATTTTTGTCTCAGACCTGCGTGCTCGCATACTGCCTGCTTATTTCGGTTTGTGGTTGTTTGCAGTATTTCGTCACGGACGTGATGCAAAACTTTAGGCTGTTTCTTCTCAGTTAAATTAAGGTGCAAACCGCAGCAACACCAAACATCCATGTGCAATTTGGAGGTGAAAGAAAAGCGCCCAGGGCCAGAAGAGAGAAGGGTATAGAACAGGGGTCATCAACTATATTTGTCAGAGGGCCAGGGTTTTACCAGACAGTCTCCTTGGGGGCCGGACCCCCAAGAAGAAAATCAAATAATCTAATTTTGGCTTAACATTAATGTTTATAGTATAGTCATAAATGGTGGTTATTCTAACAAGAGACTCAGTTGTTATTTTTAGCTGCTTTAATAGTGTGGACCACTATTTTCTTTTTGTTCCTCACAATTTTGGAATCCAGTCGCGGGGCGGATTGAACGGCTCAGCGGGCCGCCAGTTGATGATCAGTGGTATAGAAGGTGTAGATGTGAAAATCCCTGACCTGATAAGGCTGCCGAATAAATAAATACACAGACGTATGAATGCATTGCAGTGTTGTTCAGTGTCTCTTCCTTTGGCTGGGAACGGGGAAGATGCGGTAGTGATGGAGGCCCAGGTGTTTTACAGTCGGCGACTGGCACAAGAGCGCCCCCTAGAGCACCGAGGAAACCTTTTTCCATTACCTGATCAGGTGCTGCAATCGGCTAGTGTGAATCTGCGAGTTTGGGTGGGTTCTCCTCCCACGAGGAGTATACCCTGCCTCCGGCATCCTCACATTTACAGCTTGCACAGGATATTTAGGATGTATGTATTGCCGTCTCCTGACGGTACCATGAGCCGTCACTGGACAGGCGGGCATGTCGCGAGGTGCGATTGGCCGAGGCATCTGTCGCGGTTGTTTGCCTGCAGGGCCCCCGCCATGCTCCGTCGGCACGGCAGTTGGGGTCCTCACACCCGTGGCGTATCTGTCTGCAGGGTCCCGACCTGACGCTCAGCCAACTGCTGAAGACGGTGGAGGAATGCTCCCCGAAGATGGCTGCCACACTCAAAATCAAGTATTCATGCCGCCCTCCAGCTGCTCTCCCTCTGTCAGGCTCACTGTTAAAGTCGTCCTTGGGTCTCTGTTCCCTGCAGTGCCCCTTGCTCCCCCCCGCGTTTTAGGCCCAGGCTAGTGATGGCCTCCCACTCTCCCAGAGTGCAGCCCTTTGTGAAATTCATCAGCAGTTTTTATTTATCTATAGTAAATGATACTTTTTTTTGTGTAATAAAAGAAAGCAGTTTAGAACTTCTTTTTTTTTTGTGTTCCAAAAACGAGTAGTAACCACCCCCCCATCCCCAAAGCACGATGTAGACTGCAGACACTTTGGGCTCTGGGAGATGCTGCCCTGGGACCCTCCGCTCTACGTCTCTCTACACTTGAGAAGGCTGTTCTGACCTGTCGAAGCAGCAAGGCAGCCTCACTGGAAACCTGCTGTGTATCTGCTGCTCTGCTTCAACCTGTACCTGCGCGGTCTTGGGCATGGGGAGGGCCTTGGCCATCTGCCTGCCTAGCTGCCTGCGTTTTGCCGAATTCCACAGGCGATCAGCTGTTACCCGAATAAAGACGGTGCCCATAAGTGAGACTGGTTTGCCTGTGAGGGGCAGCTCTTCCCCATTGTGTCTTCATTCTGCTTCAGATTGGTGATGCGTTATAATCCGCACGTCTCTCCTTTGAAGGTTGCGTGACATGGTCGCTGGGAACCTCAGGGATATGGAGTCCTTCTTTGATACCCTTCCGAACCCCTTCAGTGAGTCGGAGTCAGAGGCCAGCAAGACCAGCGTTGTCGGTGAGCCTGCACCTGCTCGCTGCTTGTGGCCTTTATAGGTTTTTATTCCCTGATACCGAAGTTGGTTTTCAGGTGTCGTGCTGCGTCTTTCCACAAACGTGGCCACTCGATGAGCTTTTTTTTTCCATGGAATGTTTGCTTTATGGAATGTTCTCTGCGTGCTTCAAGGTGAGCTATTTCTCTGTTTCAGTTGACGTGTTTGTAGATAAGCGCTCCGACATAGGAGTGGTTTGGGCTCTGGGGCCCCTCACCGGCCTGGTTTGGCCCCTAAGCCCCGTCTCCGTTCCCCGTGGCAGTGCCAGCATGGTGGACCCACACTGATCACTGGCTGATGCGTCTCCTCTCCTAGGACTTTTCATGAGGCACATGCTGTTGGCCTACAACAAGCTCTCCTTCAGCCAAGTTTACAAGCTCTACATCGCCCTGCAGCATTACTATGTGGCTGGTACCGGGGGGGGCACCTGGAGGTCCACAGCCGATGTTGACATGGACCTGAATGAGATGGAGCTGACTGGCGCTGAGGATGCCGCGGGGGCGAAGGCAGAGAAGGAGGAACTGGACACGGGCCCAATGCAGGAGGCGGAGCTTATGTAGGCCCCCCCCCCCCCCCCCCCCCCCCCGCCCCCGCCTGGGCCCGATCGTTTTTCGTCGCCTCCCTCCACCCCCCCTCGTTTTTCTTCGTGCGAGAACCGACGAGGGGGGGGCCGCGCTCCCCCGC
>JAABNY020000039.1:725630-742715 GCA_015164015.2 Brevimyrus niger
CAATAGCACTGCATCTGCCATGGAAACCTTCCCAGTACCTGAAATGTGAGACTGACCTCATCTCCATCACAAAAAAGCCCCCCCCCCCCCCCCCCCCCCTCAGTGTGGGGTGCTGGCAGGCCGAACCTTCAAAGGGGGAAAATGGCTGCTATTTATAGCTCCTGATATAACAGAATGGTTCCCATCAGGGGATGCAAAAAAGCGAAATGTCGATTTCTGGGCAAGCCAGGGAGCACTCGGGTTCAAAAATAAAAATGAAAAAAAAAAAAAACATTAGTTTCCTGAAGGCGTTTGCCAGCGAGACCTGCCGAGACTGTCCAACCTGAGATATACACTGACAAAGAGCTGGGTCTGGAAAAAGTCACCCTTTTACCAGGAGACGCCCCCAAAGGCACGGTATGCGGGAGCAGAAACCAGAGAGCTTTCAGCGGAAATGCGACCTGCCTCTGGTTTAGGCTGTTAGAGATGGTCACCTGCACACGCTTGAGGGACGGGGCACTGCAGGCACCATAATCCGGCTACCCGCACCCCCATAACACACTGATATAATTCCAACAGTGACTAGTTAAGAACAAGTTATCTGGAACTATGAAGGCAGGTGGGTTCTATAGGAGTGGTACAAGAGTGCAAGTAAATCGGTTCTTGCTGTGAAGCCTCTGTGAAGTATCAGGCTGCGTTGGGTCCAAATGCATGGGAAGTAGTGCGCCTGTAAACAGGAATAGACGTGGCGTACAACTCACGGTGCGTGCAACAGAAATACTTAGTAAATCAGCCGATATAAATATCCTCCTTTGCTCTAAGGCCACAGAACTGCCACAGCTTGGAAGACTATGTGCTCTTCGCTTCCTGTCAGTAAATCTGTTGGACCCGTACGCCGCTTGAGTGATGCGGCACCAGCGCAGTAGCTGCCTGTGTTTGCTTGCTGGGCCCGCAGTCCCTGGTATGCGGTGACTAATCTGAGCTGCACCTCTCGTCTTCTGAAGGTGTCAGACTGCCGCCGAGCAGTAGGTCTGCCGCATGACTCAGTGCGAAGGAGACCTTCGTAAGACAGGCTTGGCTATCACACACGGTGCACGCAGCGCCAATATATATCTGATTATCCGACTTCCGCTGAAGCCGGTCCGCACTCGTGCCTGAAAGACCCAGAAGATCGTGATCAACGCACGCATCCGTTCACTAAGCAGTAAACACGGACAGGCGTCTCCTTGCTCAGAGGTCAGGCTGAGCGCACGGGAACGATAAATCGACTGCAGCAGTGCAGTGGGATGCTGTCGCCCACATACTCATTCCCTGTCCCGGGTTTTTCTCCCACAGACTGTCTGGCACTCGTCGATGTTTTCCTGAGCTGGCCGCCTCGCTTCAAGACAGCCGCTGGCTTCGAAGCCGCTACACGTTTTTTGCACGGCTAATCCCTGTTTCTGTGCTATGTGGAAATCCGCGAGGCCGTGCCGCTAATGCAGCAGTATTCCCCGCGCCGTGCTTCATGCACCTTTAGCGATTGCTGCTATCTCACAGGAGAATGACAGCCTCACACCATTCATCAGGGAGAAGCCCACCCCCTGGGTGAGGGAGCACAGGGGGTGACACAGACAAGAGCACATTACATCGGGTGGGGTGATGCTCAGCGACGCAGTCCTGCTCACTAAAGCAAGTCTTACAGCACTAATGGGCCTTTTTTAACAGCCAAACAGATACAAGGCGGCGGCCTTCAGAAACCCTGCACTGTTTTCTCTGTTGTTCGGATCCACCAGTAGCCCTTCTTCTGTACAACTTTGTAATGTTTACACCTAGAGCAACCAAAGTACACAGAGTACAGAGAACCACCTGGATTCTTCCTCCTAAACACACCTCCCCCCCACCCCGCAACACCACCTCCTCAAACAACACCAAGGGAAATGGGGAATTATATTCTGTATTAGAAGGCAGCATCCCAGGAAGGTCAAAGGCTGCTGGAGGGCTCAATAAGAAGTTCAGCGAGTGACCTGAACCCCCCCCCCCCCCCACCACCAAAGCTGCCCATGAGGCTCCTTCACTGGGTGTCAGTTATACCTCTGGGCCACGTGGAGCGACACCAGCATTGAAGTCCCCTCCCCAAGACGCCTGGACAGATTGTTTACATGAAGGCAGTGAATTCATTCTTCAGACCTTTAGATGGTCATAGATTTATAATAATCACTGCAGAAGGGGGAGATGGGGGGGGGGGCACAGGTGCTCTGACGGGATTCACAGGCCAGCCATTCTGGTCCAGGGCTGCCAATAGCTCAGCCAGGGGACATTAGACCTCTGCACCCCACCCTGAGCCCACAAGATTAAACTGTCCCGAGCAGGTACATGAACCACATGAGTCCGATAGGCCCCTCCCATTCGGACCTCGGAGACAGCAGATTTTGGACATTGCTTCAGGAGAGACTGCTGGACGGCTGAGTTTGAGGCTGAGTTCCTCTTTAACCCCCACAGATCTCCTGGTGTCTGAATGTGACGGAGCTACAGGGAACATTGTCGCAGGAGAAACCTGCCCTCAGCTGTCTACAGGGGAACAACCCCAATGATGAAGAATTAACATAGACTTTCCTGCCAATGCCACACGCTACCTGCTTATACGATTTACTGCATACTCTGGGTTTGCGCTATGCAGAGCATCCCGTAGAAGGTCACTGGTTAAAGTAATCAAAACACTAATGTACGGCTCCTCACAGTCACATATCCACCCATCCCTAAACCGTAATTGCCACTTAGACTCTTCCTGCAAGTACATGGGTATTTCAGTGCACTTGGCTGCAGATTTGGTGCCGCTGGCTCACCAGGCTTGGGATTTCCTCCTGGGCATGCTTTGCCGCAACCACTTGGAGTGCGGGGTCAGGTGGTAGATCAGCTGCCGGCAGATCTTATCAGAGGACTTCAGGGTGTCGGCGTCCTGCAAAGGGGATCCACAGACAGGCAGGTGTCACGCAGGCTCGGGCGGGAGCAGTGACACGAACAAGGCGAGAAGGCTGTCCCGGCCACTGGGGGAGAGCCCTAGGTGAAAATTCAGTTGATTTTCCGAGGTTCCTTTGTAACACACTTCAGGTACAGAATGTCAAAAACACTCCCCCAGCACCTATGCACTCTGGCACCTTCCCAGACTGAGTTACACTTATGCGGTCTGGCACCTTCCCAGCTCACGAAGACAGGAGATCCAGAAAGAGCTGCACGTCATCTCGGTAACTCACAGCAATCAGAGGTAAACATGCAGCCACTCCCGTGAATGCGTTTCAACGCCTGCTTCCTGGCCTCAGGGCGAGCAGCTATCGCTGTTTTGCATAAGAAATTGAGATGATTTGCTCTTATCCAGACCCCTGACCTCTACCCCCACATTTTACAAACAGGGGAGAAAGGCTTTAAAATTATCAGGAGAATTGCCATTCCTACTGACAGGGCGCCGTTGCCTGCAGCTTCTATCGTCCTGAAACAAAAACACGATTCTGATCGTTTTTGGTTCCAACCAAAGCTAAGTAGGTGAAAAGTACAGAAAACAAGACGATGGAGGGAACACCAGACATTTGGCAAAAAAAAAAAAAAGTCTTTGTTTATTTTCTGTGGTATTAGCATGAAAAGCATTAACATGGACTATGTCTCTCCATCCCTGCATCCACATTGCCTTTCATATTCGTCCAAGAATCCACAGATCCAAATCGTAAACTGCTTAAGGCTGGTAATCAGTCTGGATTAGAATCTGAATGCAGTTTTGGACTGGGACTGGGAATGAGTATCAACTGGAACTCCAAATACAAATACAAATACAAAAAAAAAAGAATAGATCAAAGCAACCTTTTATGTTTTGGATTCCAACAGGCAATAAAGCAAATATAAATGGGATGGTTTGAGAAACGCCCCATCTAGTCTTCCTGAGATCTCCTGAGATAAGGGATGGACTTTCCTAAATTTCAGAGGAACCTTCAGACAGGGATGAAATATACAGATTCCCACCTGCCACCTCATCAGACCCTTCCAGAGCTTGGCATTGTGGGATAGCGCAAGGGCGCGACTTAGGCTGGAATATTGGGGTGGGGGCTGAAGTCTCCACCCATTACAGGGGAAATATTATTGGTGGGGTTGTATTAGCTGGTTCTGATTTATTGGGGGGGCTGCAACCCCCCCACCGGAATTTATCCCCATGGGATAGCGGCCATCAGCACAAGCTGCCCATCTCCCTGCTTCCCACTCTGCCCCCTCCCCCACCATGGGATCATGTGACTGTCCCCAACAGAACAGGTAACGATTCATCATAATTATGCTTATAGATGTATAGAGTTGCAGCCAGTGCTTTGCACCAGTCTGGACCAGTATCATATGGTGATTTTCCACTGGTATAGAGGAACCGAGCCATACCATGAAAAGAGACTAGTTCCAGCTTGGTTCCGGGTCACTTCGGTTTTCCACTGCGAGGGTCGGATTGGGGATTAGGGAGCGACAGTGCGTAAAACTGAAGGGACGTTTCTGTACTGTTCACGCGGCGTACATCATGATTTACTGTGTGCTACTTTCTGCTAGCACGTCTGTGGTGTTATGTTAGCCTCAAACGCTAGCTAAATTAGCATTAGCTTGCATAAATTTGCATTACGAGTCCATTCCATTCAGCTGTTATATAGTACAGTTTTAGGTAGGCGGTTGGAAATTTTCACGCTCCAAGTTAGAGAGAACGCATCAATACATCGTAATGTGCGATATTACTAACAATGAATAATATGTAGAGTATATAGAGTATACGCATTTCCTTCAGATGATCCATGCTCAGTACACCAGTATCCCCCTGCATTTCAGCCAATTAGATGGTGGTGATGCAGCCAGCTTGGTCTGGTCACGCTTTCCGCCTGGCTCGTGAACAGCGCCCTGCCAGCATGGTTATGGCTCCAGTATGACTTGGGTTTGGCTTGCAAACTTTATGATGGAAATCTGCCAGTTGGCAGTACGGCCTGGTTCTTGGTGGCAGTAGAAAAGCAGCATTACAGTAGGAGGGGGGACTATGGCAACGTGTAAAAACTGAATATTTTCTTTGTAGTTTGATCAACAAACAAACTACCTGAGCCTGATACCTATTCATAGTCGTGGAGGTGTTTTGGATTGTACAGTTTTGGAAGACAAAACCGTTTTATTTGCCACCTGTTGCAATAACTCTGAGGTGGCCTGTGTGTCATGTGACCTTTTCTCCTTTCCGATTGGACAAGCCATCCGGAGCTGCAGACATGGGTGTCCGTCACAAAAGCTTCTAAAAATCCCCCACCTTTTGAAGATTCATTTTGCTGCACAACCCAAGCCTCCTCATTAAATTGTAAGTTCACATATGTCCTCCTGCTCTGAGAAAAGGTTTGCTTAACTATTACGCCACTTACTGGGATTCAGAAAAAAAAATCAGTGACACAAAGAAAAGGTCAGTAATATCAGGATTTGCAAATTCTTTCGTTAATTCATCCCAGAGATGGTTGCTAAGACAATAAAAAGTCCAGCATAGGATGTTAGGCTGCCAGTTTTGAAAGAGAAATTCTAAATTTAATAGTGTTTTTGAATGAGCAGGCAACTGGCCGGTTTGACTGCCGTCTTCTTGAATGTCACACCTGTTTTAAGTCATAGACGCAGAGACTGGACCAGCAATACAACACTTGTCCCCTCACCTTCCTGGGACACTGCATGTCTCTGGCCAGGCTGAGGAGCAGTTCGTGGGAGATGGGGTCCACCAGGTTCAGGAAGGCAGCATTCTTGTACAGGATGTCATTGAGGGAGGTTCCTTCTAAGCCCAGATCCTACAAGACAGGGGGAGGTATTGCAGGTTTTTAAATACATGCAGGCAAAATCAGCTTATTATTCATTCATAATCTATCACACAGATATAGTATATCTAGTACAATGTTGAGAGAAAGAGCTACGTTATCAGCTGGTGGGCACTGCGAGAGTGTTCGATAGAGGGGTCCCCTTCGATAGAGGGGTCCCACAGGCCAGCTGACTGGTCACAATGTCTTCCACAGAAGAGGACCCCCCCCCCCCCCAGGGAGTGGGGGAGGGGGGCAGCAGTGCCTGTCGGGCTGAAAGCCTGGAGCTGGCGAGAGCACAAAGGCGTGACGACCCTTTGAGGAGGACCATGGCTGGGTGATCCATTTAATGACCCCCCCCCCCCAAGCCCTGGCTGCACCCCATGGTCAAGTCAGTGAGTGTACACAGGCAGGAGGAGCGGACATAAGGACGGCCCATATGGGAGGAACACGAAGGTGAGGATGGCACAGATGGGACAAGTGTACATGAAGGCAATGACGACGCAGATGGCAGGAGCAGATGTGAAGGATGAAGGGCAAAGGGAGGCGCAAGCGCAAGGAGCAGAGATGAGGGCAAGGCTGCTGCAGATGGGAGGAGCGGACGTGAAGGTCAGGAGAGTCCAGACAGGAGGAGAGGACGTGAAGGGCGAGGACGCCACAGACGGGAGGAGCAGACGTGAAGGGCGAGGATGACTCAGATGGGAGGTGCAGACGTGAAGGCGAGGAGCAGGGCTGCATTACAGAGATGTGTAAAGTGATCAGCTTATTATCAGCCAGGGGCAGGGCGTGGAGTGCAGCGGGCTAACAGGCAGCGCAAGGAGCAGGACTGCATCACGGAGATGTGTAAAGTCATTCCGAATAACTAGATCCTGTTGACTGGGTAATTAAAATGAAGGGAACAGCAGGGCTGTGGACAGAAAAATGCAAGCTGATGCCACGCCGCCCCTATAATCAAGTAGCATCTTCTTCCTCTTTCAAGTGAGAGCCTCAGATCTCAGGTGTCCAATGATGTAAATAACATAAATCCCAGTCAGAACCGATCCTGCATCCTTAACTAATTCTTTTCACGATTGGCTCTACCCCCAACATTTCTGCTCTTCAACTCTACAATATAACTGTGACAACAACTTGAGTTCGCGTAAAGGACCCCAATAGAGGTAGCCTGCTACCTGCCTGCCTACAGTGTCATGGGGACCCTCTGGGTGAATTTCTGCCTGTTGATTAAGGAGCAGCATTTCTCCCTCCCTGGGTCAAGCCTCCCCCATTATTAACTCAAAAGAGTTCCTGCAACCCAGAGAAGCCTTTGGACAAGCCAGGGGGAGGGGGACCTGGCGCCCTGCCATTGGCCTCCTGATAGGGCACCCGCCATGGCCTCATAAGCTGCATGTGTGATAGGAAGGCATCTCAGGGAGTCTCGGTCCTGCCGCAGACGCACAACTGGAGTCTGATGCGGGGATTCTGGGGGCCAGAGAAACATCACTAACCTTGAAACATGTTCCTCAAACTATTCTCGAAGAATCGCAACGTGGCACGGCACATTATCTTGCTGAAAGAGGCTACTTCCATAAGGCAGTACCACTGCCATGAAGGGATGTACCCAGCTGAAGTTTTGGAAGGAACGTGCCAATATAATGTCCACAAAAAGCCTGGACCGAGAATTTCCAAGTAGAACATGAAGTGTACATGAAGGCAATGACGACGCCCAAAGCTTCACAATCCCTCTTCCAGCTTGTCATCTTCCTGCTGTTACTCCTTCCCCAGGTAGACGTGGGCAGTGGTGGCTTAATGGTTAGGGAAGCAAACTTGTGATTCAAAGATTGCTGGTTTTAATCCCCGACCAGCAAGGCACCACTCGGGTACCCTGAGCAAGGTACCGCCCCCCAAGAACCGCTCCCTGGGTGCTGAACTAGCTGCCCTCTGCTATGTCACATTTGGGTTAAACGCAGAGAATACATTTCATCGATGTGTGCTGTGGTGTGTCAACATTAACCACCGATCACCTAATTCTAAATAACACATGGTGCAACAGAACAGAGGATTCTTCACAACGATCTTCTCGCATGAATCCAAGGTCCAGCTCGACGCTCATTCTAGGCACCTTTGACAGAGGACAGGACTCAGTATCACTCTGGCTGTCCTAGCCGCTACGTGGCCCCTCATGCACTCGGGGTCATGACACATTACTCCCGTAACCATCATCGTTATAATTATCAGCTGTTCGTGCTAAACTCACCCTTCTGCCGGTCCACGCCATATGGGAAAGCCTTCATTCGGGTCACGCATTGAAAAGACTGCCAGAATAGCCTGCCACCAGCTTCTGATTCATCCCTCCCGGGGCCACTGTCAGTAGGTACTCATTACGGCTTTACCGCAAGCGCACACACACGCCCCACCATCTCACAGTGCACAGAGCGGGAATCAAATCCACAACCCAAAGTGTGAGCCACCGTGTGGCCCGTGAGCATCTTTACTAACTGTGTGTACAGTCCAAATTTATAGAAAGCATGAAAGCCCTTTCCAAGGAGTACAGAGATACCCGGGTCAGGATCCCAGTCCAGAGGCGCCACAAGGCAGGGGACGCCCTGGATGGGATGCCAGTCCACTGCAGGGCACACAGCTGGGGCACAGCCTAGACAGTATGCCAGTCCATCTTAGGGCACAGGGCAGAGGGACACCCTGGACAGGATGCCCATGCGGCAAGGTTAGGCAAGCCTCAGGGCCAGACAGTGCCCTAGGCAGCCACTGACCTAAGGTTGACCTTCACTGCACACACAATCGTGAGAACTTTAAATAAAATGATTGCGTCACCATAACCTGCTTGTGCAGCTGGAAGAGGATTTGTGTCTGAAAGATTAGGATATTATTTCATAACAGTTACAGTGGATACAAAATGTGTACACCTCCTTGTTAAAGTGGCTGGTTGTTGTGATGTTTTTGAAAATGGGACCACGATAAATCATTTCAAAACTTCAAAGCTTCAGTCAAAGTGAATTATGAAAGGGAATTAAGAAGAGTTCCAAATACCAGCCAACTTTGGCCCAAAACCTTCAGGTGTCTCCTAGAAAGACGAAGAGGAATTTCACCTTTCAGACGGACAATAACCCCGAGCACACATCCAAATCTACAAAAGAATGGCTTCACCTGAAGAAAATTAAAGCCTTGGAATGGTGCACCCAGAGCCCAGACCTAAATCCAACTGAAAATCCATGGGCTGACCTGAGGAGGGCTGGGCACAGGAGACGACCTCACAATCTGACAGATTGGAGCGCTTTTGCAAGGAGGAGTGGGCAAATATTGCCAAGTCAAGATGTGGCATGCTGATAGACTGCTACCCAAAAAGACTGAATGCTGTAACTAAATCAGAAGTTGCTTCGACAAAGTATTTGTTTAAGGGTTTGCACACTTATGCAGCCAGCGTATCTTGCGCTTTTTATTCTTTATATTTTCCCCCTTACAGATTTCTTTGTTTTTCAGTTGAATTGTACAAGTTATAGGTCACATTAAAGATGGGAAAGGATTTGGGAAAAGATTTACCATGGTGTCGTTTTTTACGTCACAAAAACCTGGCATTTTACCACGGGTGTGTACGCTTTTTATATCCAGTGTATTTATGTTTGATTGACTTTTTTTTTGAAGGTTCTCAGTTTTCTGAATCCAGTGCAAGCGAAGGTCTGCAGATCCTGAGCAAAGGGGGCATGAGGGGCAAAGGGCCGCGCAGTTAGGGGGCGGACAGAGCGTGTCACTCGTGGCGGAGCATTATGGGTCCCTTGCTTCGCTCTCACTGGCCGCCAGGACTAACCTCAGCTGTCACTGGATTCGCACACTGGATTCACGCTGTCCACAATGGTCACGTTTTTCCACATCCTTGGTTCATCAGGGCAGACGCTAATGAATGCACTACCGGCCTGCATCTTAGGCTACAGACACATCCATTCAGCCTCCGTCGCACAACACTAATGGTAGGGGTCCATTTCCTCCCTGCGGCAGCACACAGTGAAACACGGGCTTTTTGGGGAAGGCTGGGAGTGAGGCCCTCGCTGTTATCCCTGAGAGGGCAGGAAGTGTGTAATGGCAGACTGCCGGATGCCTGTCGGGATAAGCAGGGGCTTGCCCCTTTGTGCTCTCTGTGCCAGGATGATGTCATAAGCGCCTGCCAGGCCGTGGAAGCCCCACTCTGTCGGCTGGGCGGCAGCCAAGGCGAAGCCAGGCCAGGCCAGGACCGAGGCCCACTGGGCACTGCGTGAGTCAACCCGGACGGCAAAGAGTAACCAGAGAATCAGAGGACAGGAGAGATGTCCGGAAGGATGGAACATAGGTGGATGAGTGGAGGAAGACCGGGAACCGGGAGCAGATTCCAAAAAAAAACAACTGAAGGACTCAAATTAATTGTGAGAAGGTGCTGATTATTTCCCCCCCCCACTCAGCTGGCAGTCTGTGGCAAGGAGGGAGGTGATGAAAGACGCAGTGGGTGCAGTGGCTCAGTCCAGGCTGCAGACGAGGTGAGGAGCCTCCAGGACTCACCCAAGGTGAGGGGCAGAGCCCAGCCTCATAGCAACCTGAACACAGACCCCCCCACCAAGGCTATAAAAACATGAGGCGCTGAAGTAGAAGTTTCTCAGGAAAAAAAGAGAAAAACGAAAAACGGGGCCACACTGCGACTCCCGACTGGGAGCCAGCGCTCGTCCCACCCACGGAGGAGGACCCCTGCAAGCACCTGGGGGGGGGGAACACAGCAGATGGGGCTTCTTCTTCTTCTGCTCCCTGTCGTGTTCTCTCTCCGCCTTCAAGCGGCGCAGCTCTGAGCTGGGACTCAACCGCCTACGCACTCTCATCGGCTTACCATCAAAAAAAGTGCTTTGGCACTAACCGCAAGGCCGGGTAAACTCCCAAGTGGGAAAAAAAAGGGGGGGGGGGATGGGTTGGGGCAGAGGACCCAGGAAGGAAGCGAACAGCACCTGGCTTCCCCAGACATTTCAGAGACAACATGTACATTTTGGTTGATGAATTTAGGCTGAAGTGGGCTTGGTTCAGTTAGCTTAGCCTGCTAACCAGACCGCTACAGGCCGCCTTGCTCCTTTTGGCCCGGCATCTGGAGCCCAGCTGTCACCTTCACAGAGCCCATGCCTTCCACACAAAACCCATGCTGAGGCCCACGGGCGCCCAGATGGCGAAACCAAACTGACAGCTGAATCCTTCCTGTGTTGGTGTGAACAACAGTATGACAATCAGTGGCACAATTATGTTTCTCAGTCTGTTATTTAGGTGGCATTTCAGGGTATGTCTGGGGGAGCATCTACTCAGTATCCGAGCAGATCTGCACAGCTTAAGACCCTGATTCTGAGCAGCCTTCCTGCCTGCGTGCTCCCTGCAGCAAGTGTATATGCTGTTTATAAACACAGTGATCAGTCAGCCAGCTCCAGATGACCAAGTCATGCCCGCAGGTCCATGCGTATGTGTTTGTGTGTGTGTGTGTGTGTGTGTGTGTGTGNNNCATTAAAGTCATTAATAATTGGATACCATTGGGTTTGGGCAACAGCAACAGTATTGATGGATTATGTCCTCTATTTAAGTTTATCTAGCAGACTTTCAGCCACTTAATCCCAGCTCTGACACATTCTTAATTCTGTTTAAGCAACCTGTGGTCATTCTCCGGGATTCACATTTTTATTGGGTTCATGCATGCACGCTGATTTGCGGTAGACGTCTCCCCTTCCAAAAGCAGGAGGGCATTTCTCTCATCAAAAACTAGTTAAGGGTCAAAATGAAAGACTAGTTTTTCGAAACGAAACACTTGCAGTTCTGCATGATCATGTCACATTTCAGCTTTTTTATATCGTAAATTGCCTGATCGGCGCCTTTGAGAGTAATGCGGGCGGCGAATCCTCACCTTCCTCAGTAATTTGAGCACGTCCACCGCCTGCTCAACCTTGTAGTCGCGCAGCAGCTTCTGTATCTCCCGGATCCACGCCACTCTCCGCACGTATGGGCTGTGGTTGGTCTTCCGCAGCATCCCCGGCAGCCTGTCCGACCTCAGCATCAGCGACGTGAACAGAAAGTCTCCGGCAGCCCGACTCCCACTCCGCTCGGCATCCCCGGAGCTGTCATGCCGCTGGCGTCTCCGCTTGGGGAATTTCACCCCGCTGTCCAGACTTCTCTGTCTGCTGAGCCTGGACCCCATGCTGGTGTTGTCGGGATTTTTTACAAACGCACGGCTGATGCAGAGTGCCACATCCAACGCTAGAGAAAGGACAGCGCCGAAAATAAAGGTGATGTTACAATAAAGGGAGTAGATTCCTGGATTTCGCTCCTCTGAACTTGGGGGGATCGCACCTATTTCTTTACTCTAAAATGCATTGTTTCTACAGAGCGAAGAGCGTCGTTTCGTGGAAAAAGGTGGGCTTTTATGGCATTCGTCTGGCGATCTCGAAGCGATGCCCTGGCAGCCTCCCCGCTTGCTATTCCAGAGCTGTCCCCTTACAACGCTGTTTGTGTCTGTGCACCACGTGATTCTCGTACCAATGCCGGCCAATCAGAGCCGGCCGAGCCGCGCGTGTGTTTATAGACAGAGTGCCTGCCCCGCGAGCGGCACACGCCCCCGGAGCCCGGCTATCATCCACAACCTAACGGGCCGGGCCTTTGTGTTTAACAAACCTTTTTCCTGATTTGTTTGTGAGAGGTGTTTGTTCCGACAAGGGCTTAAAATAGACTTGTTTCTTTTTCACATTAGTGTCTATCATTTAAAATTTAAAATAATGTTTATAAATTGCCTAATGAAATATTGCATAAAGCTCTCCGGTTCTGAACAGTTAAATTCCTGGATGGTTGAGTTAATAAGTTAAATGGGATTTTTCTGTCATATGAAATGAATTAATTAACCAGATCAAGCATTTTATTTTCCACATTCTGATGGAATCAACACTTCCAATAAGCCTAGCAGTAACTGTTCTGATATGTATGTTAGAATTATTTGTGGGCCTCATCAGCGCTGGGGAAAGCACGCGGGTCGTGTACTCCCCAATATTTAATTTGGCTCTCTCCTGCACCCGTGGTCCAATCTGAAACATCCGCAGTAAATACGTATTTCCACCCATTTTCTGTGCCCACTTGTCCTACTGTATATGCAGGATTGCTGGGAGAGGGGAGTCTGCAGGAAGGCAGGACAAGTTTATTTATGCAACACAATTTAGACACAAGGCAATTCAAAGCGTTTTACAAAGTTACAAGGACACATTTAAATAAATAACGTTAAAATCCCATTTAAAAGACAAAATAAATAAATGATTTTAAAAAGTCAAACAAGTATTTAACTGAAAAGAAGTTACACTGTAATGGGGGTGTATGACTAAACTGATTTATTCTCTGGAAAAGCTGCAGCAAACAGTTAATGTTTTAAGCCCTGATTTAAATGTGCTGACAGCGTCAGCAGACCTCAGGTCTTCAGGGAGCTCATTCCACGGACTGAGAGCATGGAGACCGAACGCTGCTCCACTGTGCTTGGTCTCGACTCTGGGACCGCCGAGTGAACCTTCCGTGGGTGATCTCATGGGTCTGGATGCCTCAGAACGTTAAAGTAAATCAGAATTGTCTGGGAGACAGCCCAGGATAGGGCACCGTCCATTCACAGGGAGCGCTCACACTTATGGGCAATTTGGTGACCTCAAAACTACGGAGAGAGCAAGCAAACGCCACACACAGAGCCCTGGTCTCAGAGTGTGGGGCGAGGGCCCTAACCACTGCACCAACTGAAATATCTGTTTCTTACGAGTTAAATCCTAGTTTAGTTAATCCAGAACTTACATTTCTGAATCCTGACGATGGGTCGTTTTCAAATTCGGATTTGAAACCATGCCAGATTTAGAAATAGGTGACACTGTTACGGGTTTGCACCCTATAGGGTGACAGTTATTCCCTAGAAGCAGGTTTCTAAAAGATGTCCAGTTTCGCCCCCCCACAGCTCTGAAAGTGGTGAACTGGAGTTGCCAAATTGCTCATGGGTGTGAATGAAGAGTGTGTGAGCGTGCACTGTGATATTTTGGCACCCCATCCTGGGTTGTTCCCTGCTTTGTGCCTGTAGTCTACAGGATGGGCTCCGGACCCTCTGAAACTATTAATAGGACACGCGGTTACAGAAAATGGATGGATGGATGGATGAATGGATTGACAACATATACAAAGTGCACTGCTTTGCTTTTCACGGATTTTCCACTGCTGGTACGATATGTAAATGGTGCACTTTCCTGTCCACTGACCTTCACAGAAATGGAAGCATCCTGCTTGGCTTTATGCTACTGCTATGCCCTGCCCGCCGCGTCTGCCTGACCTTGCAGGTTCCTCCCTGGTGCTGCTGTGTTTCCCCTCTCATTCTTGCCCGTATGTTAAACACTCCCAGCTGCCTCTTGTCTGCTCCCTTGTTAGTCCTTTGTGTCAGTGCCTCCGACTCCTGCCTTCCCCAGCTCCATCGTTGGTGTTGTGCCCCGAGGTCGTCCGTGCCCTGGCTTCCCTTTTTGTTCCCCTGAAATCCTGCTGCTTTCCACTGTTGTTCATCTTCTGCTCTGTCTGCTCTCACATCTGCCGTCCCACCCGATCACGACGACTGCGTGGGACTGATGCTGCTTCTGTTGAAGGACAAATGAAGGCGATGGCAATACCGCGAAAGATGTTTCATTTTCACTTTCTGCCTGAATTACAATTTAAGCAATAAGTGAAATTCAGCAGCGATAGGATGAGGGCACATTGGAGTAAATTTGGTTTTATATCGAGCTCTAGGTTTGGTCACTTTTGCTTTATCCAGGTTGGGTCTTTAACCCCTAACCCAACCCTGACCTTAACCACAAGTAACCAAACAAAATAGAAGACTTTTGCCATTTTCAGTTTTTTCATTGCATTCACAGATATTTGTGGGGACCTGAAAAATGGTCCCTACAAAGTCAAAATAACAGGTTTTTATTACTTTGTGGGGAACATTTGGTCCCCACAATGAAATATGAACGGAATACACACACTCACACAATCCACTGACTAAGATGGACTGTGATGGGTGGAATGTAAACATCCTGCCTATCCTGGCTTATTGTTTCTGATTATATCTGTCCCCCCCCCTCCTCCCCCCAATGTGTTTGCTTTAACAATCACAGACCACAGGAGAATGTGTCCCCCCTGCATCTGCTACCTGTGCCTCAGCGCAAAGCTGGAAAGCACTGAATCTGAGGAGTAATGAGCTGAGGCTGCCACACAGAGGCGCTAGTGAAGAAAGGTGCACATACGGACCCCCACTGCAGTGCTTGGCCAAGCTGGGGGTGCAGACCCAGTGTGTGTGTGTGTGTGTGTTAGGGGGGAGTGGCTGTACATATCTCACCGCCTTGTATCTAGTCATGTTCTCTCCGTGCGTCACTCATTGCTCTCCTGCTAAGGTCTCGAATGGAAAGTCTCTGCATGGAATGGAAGATCTTTCCATCGAAAAGAAACTGCAATTGTTGGATACAGCCAAGTGGTGTCGGTGTGAAGTCATGCCAAAGGGATTCCTCACGCCCCATCGGGACCGGGCTTCGGGTTTTTAGCCCCGGTTTGTCAGCTAAGGGATCCACAAAATGCTCCCTACAGTAAACGCTGCATTAACTCCAGACAAAAACCAGGCAAACCAAATCTGGGCAGTGCAAGGGCATCGTTTGAAGACAGACAGTATTTGTGGAGGCGGGTGGGTGGAGTGATCCTCTCTGTCTGCCAGCTCCCCTCGTCTCGTCCGTGACCATCCTGCTCACTCGGAGATCCAGTGTGACTGGATTTGCTTCGTGTCACGTGGGCAGGATTCGATGCAGGTATCCAGTCAGAAGCCAGCCGTCTCCTGCAGCTGAATGTTAATTAGGAAAAGCAGGGATTCACAGAGACGGGCTCCACTCTAATTATATAACGGTTCCGGGATCAGCTGGGATGGAGGCACCCAAGAGAGGCTCAGGATAACACAGGATTTGGAGTCTGTCTCTCTCTCTCTCTCTCTCTCTCTCTCTCTTTCTGCCAATTGGGGTCTTTTCTTCCCAATGTCAGTTTATATTATATGTGCGATCATCAGAAATCTCTCAATAAGCATGGAAGATGAAAAAGCCAGGGGGAAACCTTCAGGATCTTTTGGGAAGAGCAATTTTTTTACGAAGCAGTTTTTTTTTAAGAGTTGTCGTGTACCTTTCTAAATAAATACATGTGATTAAAACTTTTTTTTTTTTTTTTTTTTCAAATTACAGCCAGCTCTGGGTTTATTACATTAAATCATTTTTTTTTTTACAGAAGAAAATGTCCTGCAAGTAAATGATGCCAAAAAAGATCAAACTCATGGCTGAGGCTGTGTTTGCATGGACCCCATGTGCAGAGGCAAAGATTCCTCAGGAGATTAATTAAGTCTGTCCCGCAGGGAAGGCAGAATATCTGCATCTTTCTCTAGCACGCTGAGCAAAAATCATCCCCAGCCCCTTTTGCACTATTAATCAGGCCCAGAAAGCCCATGGAAGGCCTCACCGTGGCAGACTGCAGAAAAAAAAATCCCATCATGCATTGCTGTAGCACTCCGGGGATACCTTTCGTGAGAGGGAAGTGCTGTAATTGGTCACTTGTGCAGGTGACTGAGCCCCGGGAAGCCAATGAGCACATGATCTGTCTGTGGGCACAGCACAGGAGTACCGCCGGGGTGCGGTAGGCGAGCCAAACAAACAAATGAAACCACAGGACTGTCCCTGCAGAACTAGATTTTTCACATCAAAGGCAGAGTACGTCTGCCAGCTATAATTTACCTCTTGTAGCTAAATTGCTTTTTAATGTCTCCCAAAGCTTTCTGAGGATGGGGGGAGGCATGATTCTTTGTGGGCAAGGCCGGCAGGGCCACCTCCACAGGGGCGGGGCAATCAGTCCACCTGTTCCTCCATTGCGTTCCTGCTTGGTGCTCTTAGGCCCTGCTTGGTGCTCTGAGCATCTCTGGTCTGGCTGCCTGTCTGACACTGTCAGACAACAGACTTGTGGCATCAGGACTGAGGGCATAAAGACTGAGGGCATAACGATGGACACATGCTTAGTGTGCTTCCTGCTGGGAGCACAGGCAAGGAGGGAGCAAGAAGACCGAAGAGGCAGACTGATGCTGACCTGGACTGGGATGGCAGTTCAAAAAGCCTTAACAAACAGCCTCTCTCTTTCTCTTTCCTGCTCACTCCGCACCTTCTCTCTCTCCCCCCCTCTCTCTCCCTCTTTCTCCCTCTTTTTCTCTCCCACTGAGAGCAACTAGATAACTGTGTAACCATAACAGGATAGAATGCAGTGCTGG
>JAABNY020000039.1:752210-763459 GCA_015164015.2 Brevimyrus niger
GTGTCTGTGCATGCGTGTCTGTGTGTGTGGGTCTGCGTGTGTTTCTGCGTGTGTGTCTGTGTCTGCGTGTCTGCGTGTGTTTCTGCGTGTGTGTCTGTGTCTGCGTGTCTGCGTGTGTTTCTGCGTGTGCGGTTGTGTCTGTGTGTGTTTCTGCGTGCGCGTCTGTGTCTGCGTGTGTTTCTGCGTGTGTGTCTGTGTCTGCGTGTGTTTCTGCGTGTGTGTCTGTGTGTGTTTCTGCGTGTGTGTCTGTGTCTGCGTGTGTGTCTGTGTCTGCGTGTCTGCGTGCGTGTCTGTGTGTGTTTCTGCGTGTGTGTCTGCGTGTGGCCGAGTGTGTTGGATGCCCTGGCCCTGAAAAACCACCCCTCTGCGCAGTTGGGCAGGCGGTCATGCAACAAGGGGACCAGCTCTGCACTGAGTCAGATGCCTGGAAGGGTTAGGGTAGCTGCCCAGGAGGTACTGAGCCACCTGCCATAGTTCCTCTGCTACCTACCGAAAGCAGAACCTGGTTGGGTGACACTTTGCTGGGTTTGCGCGTCTGAGTGTCCTTCATGAGTTTTCCATCCACGCCCCATGCTTGAGTCCTCCAGGGCCTTCAACATTACAGCTCCTTCACAGAGAACTGTCCTGTCTGCCCAAGCACCTCTTCTGCTCCTGTTCCATGTGCTACCAGCCTTACTAACCTTCAGTTTGAGATTTTTTAAATCATTAGTGAACTTCTAATTTCATGTCATTCACTACATTCCTCCCCATTGCTTCTGTCCATTAGCGTTGGACCCGCTTGCCACTGCTTGAAGTTATCTTTTTGATCTTGTGTTTCTTTTTTTTTTAATAGAAGTGAGCGAATGAGCCATCATCATACGTACCTAAAGAACTGCAGAATCCAAGATCTGCTGTGCATCTCGCATTGTTCGGGACACCAAGGAGCAGGTTGACCATCAGCAGTGTTTCTGATCGTCAGAGGTGAAGAGGTGACTGAGCGGGAGGGCACTTTGACAGTCACCACCAGAACATGTCCTGCATTGTGCTGCTTTTTTCCCATAATATGCGTTTGAAGGGATTGAGGAGATCTGGCTACCTTTAGGGTCGACGTCTTCCCCTCATTCTCCTGCATCAACCCAGCAGGCGGTGGGTCTTGCAGGCTTTGCCAGCCCGGTCCCCGTCTGGTGGATTTGTCACAGCCCCTTACCTTCCATCCCAGGGTCTGACTCCGCTCCACACGGAGGTCGCACATGGTCATTGTCTTTACTTCTGGGACAATTTCAGCTTTTGGCTGAACTGTGATTCTGCAGAAGTATATCCAGCCACATTAAATTATTACAAGGGGGGGGGGGTAGATTTTATTTTAGTTATAATTTTGTATTTATAATGCGGTGTGCTAAGCAAAGTACACAGCAAATTGATATTGTGTTAAAAAGATAAACTAAAAAGGTAAGTGTTTATTTTTTAAATTGCCATGTATCAATTTAACCGTACTACATCGTTCCCCTGCCTTGTGTATTAAACATTTTTAAGCAAACAATGCGACTTGTGTTTTTTTGTAATCGCAATTTTAAGCTGCATGATGCAAATTTTAACTAAAAGATTATGATGATGTTATGTTCCAGAAATTTCATGAACCATCCAGAACTTTCCAGGCAGCATTGCCTGTTGTGATGCCATCTGTCTGTTATGCAGGAGCTGCCTGTCACTCCTGTTCCCGGCTTTGCTTCATATCTAACTCTAGTTCCTGTTTATATTGATTCATGCCCACAAGACACAGATGCAAACTAGCGGTGCTGCAGTTTAGATCCCAACAAAGACAAAGTTACATTGTGCTTCCTGTGTAGTGGAGGATGGGGCAGATGTGCAGATCTGCGGCTCGGAGTGAGACCATATAGCCTTTGTATCACAGATCTGCAGCTTGGAGTAACACGGCGTAGCCTTCATGTCTCACAGATTTGTGGCTCGGAGTAACACTGCGTAGCCTTCGTGTCTCACAGATCTGCGGCTTGGAGTAACACCGCGTAGTCTTTGTGTCACAGATCTGCGGCTCGGAGTAACACCGCGTAGCCTTTGTGCCAACGCCTCATAATATTTTACAGCAACATTAAAAGCACAGACAGACACAGTCCCACACAATGTAAGCCCTACATTGGTTTTTCACACTCTGAAAAGTGTCTCATTATGTCTTTTCATTACAGTACCTCTTGTTTGCCAAGTTGAAGTAAAAATGGTTCATTATGGGTTATGTTCAGCTCACACATAAGCTCTTTAGATAAAGGGCATCGTGCCTTATGATTTGGTGTCAACAACTGGGTACAGAAACCCCCCCCCGCTAAGCTCCATTATGTCAGCTGGTCATGTTACAGCGCCTGCCCCCTCCACTGCAGATCCACTGCTGAGTCATGTGACAACTGGAGCAAAATCGATTTCTGCTACCCCATAACCATGGTGGGGACGGCAGTGACCCCCTGTGGATTTCAGGAATGAAATGACCGGCAAGACCAAGTCAGGCTTCAGCTCATAAGCTGTCAAAAACGCTAAAAAAAAAAATGTCCCGTGTGGCTCGCTGGCCTTTAGAGAATCTCCGGAGATGGCGAGGGCTTCATCTCATCACGAAGCGTCAAAAAAGGATCTGAGTCTTGTGTGGACTTGCATCATTTCCCAATAGCTGCTGTATGTGTTTGAAGGCTTCTCAATCCAGCTGCTGCTGTAACATTGGGTTTCATTTCCGGACAGTTCCATCAGATGCTGGAATCAGGATGAAGGTATAAAATGTGAGGGAGAAAATATCTGGAACAAGGAGTCCTTCACGCTTTTCCAAAAAGTAATTCATCAGCTGTTTGTTAGCCTGATTGCCTGTCACACCTACCCATCTAAGGGGGCTACCCTCCGTCACAGGCAGATGAGATAGGGCTCAGAACCCTCCGTGACGAGCTGCTGATATGGGGCTCTGAACCCTCTGTGACGGGCCACTGATGTGGGGCTCTGACCCCTCCGTGATGGGCTGCTGATGTGGAACTCCGAACCCTCTGCGACAGGCTGCTGATGTGGGGTTCCGACCCTAGTGTGACGGGCCGATGAGGTGGGGCTCTGACCCCTGCGCGACGGGCCGCTGATGTGGGGCTCCGAACCCTCCTCGACGGGCCGATGAGGTGGGGGTCTGACCCCTCCGTGATGGACAGGTATGACAGAGGCAGAGAGGTAACCTGAGACTGCTATATGTGCAAAGAAAAATCCCCTTTTAGCTATTTGCTACAACACGTCTGCATATTCAAAAAAATGCACGTCCCACTATTGAGAGACTGTAGGCTTCAGCACCACAAAAAATCAATTGACAATCCCGTTATTGCAGTTTGTGGAGCTACAGCATCCCTGCCATGGGTTCGACTGGCCACTTTAGAACACTGGACAGAAAAGCCACTGGGTCCCAAGTACTAGCAGTGAGGATCAAAATGAAGCTGGCAGACATCCAGCATCTCAACACGGAGCCACAGCTCCAGGTCCATGCGTGGTACAGAAGGAGGTCTGGCCCAACTCCGGGTCCACGCACAGTCCGGAAGGAGGTCTCATCCAGTGTCCATGCGCAGTGTGGAGGGGGGTCTGACCCAGCTCGATGTCCACACCTAATACGGAACGAGGTCTGACCGAACTCTGGGTCCACATGTGGTGGGGAGGGAGGTCTGAACCAGGTCCATGTCCATGCGTAGTGCGGAGGGAGGTCTGACCCTCCCCTGGGGCCACGCGTGGTACAGAAGGAGGTCTGACCCTGCTCCGGGTCCAAGCGCAAGTGCGGAGGGAGGTCTGACCAAGCTCTGCGTTGTTAAGATGGTATTAGTAACACTATCATTCTGCTTTGTAGGCAGCTCGGCGTGTCCGATATTTTGAGTGGTGCTGTATTTTCAATAATGAAAATGTTCCAGAACTATTCCCTGTTGTATGTGATCTATGCATGCTGGCTGTATGTGATGGGATATGCAAAAACCAAAGAATACTTATATTAAGGTCAAAATATATTTCATTCATTTATACAATGAATGGGATTGTGAATGTTGTGTCCTTTTGAGAGAGTTGCTTAAAGAAGTCACGAGTCATTCATTCATTCATTCATTCAATCATCCATTTATTAACCAATTCAACTATTTATGCACTTCTCAAACTGAACATGGTGACAAAATAGGCAGCTCTGCTAATGACAGATCCATAATCCACAGTTCCAACAGCAGGATCATTCAAGAAAAACATGCCTGTTATACCAGCCCTGACCACACTGGAGGACCGGCACTCTAACATAGTTCTGATGACTGATATAGGCCAGGCTGCCTGCTGCAGTGCCTGGCCTGCCAAGCCCATAGCTGCTTAGTAGCCCGCCGCCTCCCCCAGCTTGCGGGAGTCTGACACGGCCTCGATGCAGGCTCCCACCGTGGAGATGGCGTTGACCACGTTGTAAAAGTAGCTCTGGTTCCCCACTGTGTGTCCCAAGGCCTCCAAAGCCTTTGACACTTTCTGGAAACAAGTTGGTGGGTGTATGTAAGTGTGTATATTACATATTACTTATTACTTATGCTCAAACTTAATCCGTTCAGAACTTCGGATCAAATACTAAAAAGTTCAAGTTCTGATCATATTACACCTAAATATTACACGTAAATATGTATTTATATAAAGTGTATTTTTTAGCATTTAAACACAAAATGAACTGGATAAAACAAGAAGAACATACAGTATACTTTACTAAGCACATTTATCAAAACAGTAGAAAATAAATGTATCCAAACAATGTGTCCTGCCCCAATCCCCCGCTCCTTCCGTGTGCCACGCCCCCTCGTTAACCTCGTGTGGAATCCCCGCGTGATCAGCTGCTTCTGGTTGTTGTCATTAGTCCTCTGTATTTTGTCTGCATTTCAACTAGTTTCCCCAGTCTGGTCATTGTATTGTCTGTCTGCATTTTGCCTGCCTTACCTGTAATTAAACCCCATATTCCCCGCTACCCTTACATCTGCACCTTTGTCTCCTTTCCGTCCCCCCTCGGCACAACAATGTTATTATAATTAAACATATTAATGTTTTATTATTAATATTTAAATAATTAATAAGAATTCTTTATTTTTAAATGCATTTTATTATATAATAATAATTACTGTTGCTGTCTGTCATTGTGTAAATGTAGTTTTACTCTCTAAATATATATTCAGCTACTGTAAACGTGCAGGATGCTATCACAGCGAATTTGAGGCTGAGACTGAAGCGTTACCTTCTGTTTCCGCTGAGAGACGTTCACGGTTTGACTTCTGAGATTCTGAGCTTTATATATATAATGTGACACAGCTCTGATCTTTTCAGGGCTGTGTGGACACGCAAATCGGATCTTGTCAAATCGAATTTGTGTCACTTTCACATGTGGTACTAAATCGGATACGTATCCGATTCGCGGCCATGCGACCTGAATGTGACGCTCAGATCGGAATTCATGTGACTTCTTGCTTATACGCATGCGATGACATCAGCCTGTATCAGCAGCGCAGGAAGGTAAAAAATGGAGGAGAGCTGCGATAACAGTCAGTGAAAGGATGGAAAAAGTGGGTATTTCATTGATATTTGGGGAAATTATTCTGTTCAAGCTAAACTGGAAGGAACCTATCATAATACAGTAGTATTATTTGAAATAATTGTCAAATAAATGGCACGGCGCCGACACGAACGTGGCTACGACGCCAAAGAAAAATAAAGAACCTGAAGTCAAAGTTTGACGAGGCAAAAGACTCAAATCAGTGCAGCGGTCATGGCCACACAACGTGCCAATTTTCGACTTCTGAGATTCAGATTGAGTTCTAGGACATTTTTTTTTCTAACTGGTTGGTTCGACTTTTAAGAAATATGAGTTCTAATGGGTTTGAAGACTGAGGTACCACTGTATATATATCTCACATTACCCTAATTATTCATAACATAACCTTCCTTGGTGAAGTAATGACTTACCTGTACCTCCAGGATAATGAAATTATGTGTGATGTGGCAGCCCACATCACTGTGACCATGTGACCCGGTGTGTGATGTGCCAGCCCACATCCCTGCGACCATGTGACCCGGTGTGTGATGTGCCAGCCCGCCTCCCTGCGACCATGTGACCCGGTGTGTGATGTGCCAGCCCACATCCCTGCTGCTGAGCACTCAGGAAATCTGCATGTTGCGTTAGAGGCTGCTCGCAACAACAGACAGATGGGTAAACATCTGCATTTTGTGGCAGTCAAACTGAGAGGCAATCAGTAATGAACAGCATTACGCTGGAGAGTGAAAAGCCTCTCCACAAAAAACACCAAACTCAGATAGTCTCAGAGCTAAGTGTCGCCCTGCCGGGTGATGAATGTGGACTGAAATTCAGCCACCATGCAGGACTCACCTGGTCAAATTTGGGTTCGAACTTCACAGTGTTCTTCTGATCCACATACACCACCGGAGTAGAAATGGCATCCTTCAGATTCATCCCAAACCAGAGGTGGTTCATGATGGTCTGGAGATGATGGGAAGGCGCTTGAGTTAATGAGCCTGGAGCACCGTGTGGGTGCTGGGACCTGGGGGGTGCGGCAGTGTAGCACATGCCTGATTGGCCGTGGCCACCCAATTAATTAACGGGGGGCGGTGCCTTTATTGTAGGAGAATGATTGGCTGAGGTGCCTACTCACCTGGGCCATTCCTGTGAGGATCATGCTGCCCCCAGACGCACCGACCAGCAGCATCCTGGAGCTGGTCTCAGAGAAGAATATGGCGGGGGTCATGGAGGAGGGGGGGCGCTCTCCTGGGGAGACAGCCGGCAGGGAACCCCGAGTGGTGAGTGACAAAAGACAGGAGCGCCATGAAAATACAGAAACAAGGGAGCAGCAAGGATGAGGATCTCATTACCAGTAGAGATGCTGTCTGCATGGCCACAGAAGTCCCGCAGCTGGTTGTTGAGGATGACTCCGGTCTTTGGGGAGTAGATCTTGGAGCCTAAGCTGTGGCAGGAGAGACAGAGATGATAAGAAAATCAGTAGGGCTAACATGAAGTGGAGGCTGAGTCCTGTGGCACACGTCATTAAGGCCACCGCTGCTTATTCCTCAGACGTTTCACTACTGTTGATCAATGCAGACATGAGCTCATCTCAAATCACATAACCACACCACTTGCTTTCTGTGATTCGGGCACAATCTCAGGAGCTCGTCAACACACTCTTGCATGCCCTCATGCTGACACATGGGCACACGCACACACAAAAGCTCTCACACGCCCATCTGTGCCCTCACACGCACACGCAAGCCCTCACACGCACACACGAGCTCTCACGCGCACGCACGAGCTCTCACACGCACACACGAGCTCTCACGCGCACGCACGAGCTCTCACACGCACACACAAGCTCTCACATGCACACACAAGCTCTGTCACACAAACACAAGCTCTCACATGCCCATCTGTGCCCTCACACGCACACGCAAGCCCTCACACGCACGCACGAGCTCTCACGCGCACGCACGAGCCCTCACACGCACACACAAGCTCTCACATGCACACACAAGCTCTGTCACACAAACACAAGCTCTCACATGCCCATCTGTGCCCTCACACACACACACAAGCCCTCACTCGCACACACAAGCTCTCACCCGGCCACACATGCCCTCACATGTAGTTGATGGAGCTGGTCACAGACACCGCAGTACCCTCCTCATCCAGCACCGACAGGTGAGTGGTGCCCATATGGTCCCCGGAAGGCGTGATGTTGTAGTAGCTGGGGTCATGAGTGCGGTTGCTGCTAATCATCAGCCGCACGCGATCTGCTAGCTCTTCTGTCGTCATCTGGAACGCATTCTGCCAATATCAGGGGGCAAGGGGAGGAACATCCCGTCTCAGGCAGTGAAATAAATGTATTAATTAATGCGACGCGTCACTTCTGCTCTGAGTTGCACTTAAGCTTAAAAAAATTGTTTTCATGATGAATTAATAAAAAGAGAACATAAGGTGCAATTAGGGTTAATTTTGTTTAACGAGTTATATCATTTTTGCGACTTCCCAAATGTGAACCAGTAAAGTAAATTCCCAGCAGCACTGCACAGGCCTGTCAGAGAGGACGGGGCAGCAGGACATGCGTACTCCCAGCATCCTAGTTCTTTGTACTTGCGTATACCCTTAAAATGATGTAGAATAAAGACATGTCAGAGAGGACGGGCAGCAGCAGGAAGAAGAAAGAAAGCAAGTGAAAATTGAGACGCTCAACAACATAGTAAAACACAGAACGGCCAGGGGTGTCTCCGCAGGAATTAATTCAGCCTGAAGGGGTGTCACTCAATAAGTTTAAATCACTCTTAGACGGGTTTGTGAGAAATTTATCTTATGAACTCCTTTTTGTCTCATAAATACCCCAATATTTGTTACAACAAATCACCTTATAACATCTGAAAAATTTCCAATACCGTGTTGTCATAGTATATCGTAGCGTTTCTTGTTGTGCTATCCTGATCTTGTTGCATCTGTTCTTCCGACCAGATTGCAAATAAAGCTTGTCACTTAATTTGTCCACACGTCCATTATTATAAATTTTATTATTGTTTACGTCTGTGACGTAAGAGGTCTAATGGAAAAAGCCCAAAACTAAGAATCGGAAAGGATCCGTATCGCCCCCTATTGTTGCGGAGTCGGACATACTTCCGTCAGTAAATCGATTCCCCTTGCATGCATGTATACTGGGACAAGGACACTAGTCTCAGCCGTAGTTGAGCTATAACTGTATGGGCATGTAAACGTACCAACTAGAGAGTGAGGAGTTTGCTGCCCCCCCACAACACACAAAAACACTAAACAAAACAAACGGCATATTCCGACTCGACTGGCTGACAAACAGCACTGGGGCTGCTGACTCCGCGCCCTCGGGTACCTCAGGGCTGCTGACTGCGCGTTCGGGCACCTCACGGCTGCTGACTGCGCGCTTGGGGGCCTCAGGGCGGCTGACTGCGCGCGCTCGGGGACCTCAGGGCTGCTGACTGCGCGCGTGCGGGCACCTCAGGGCGGCTGACTGCGCGAGCCCGGGGGCCTCGCAGGGCTGCTGACTGCGCGTTCGGGCACCTCAGGGCTGCTGACTGCGCGTTTGGGTACCTCAGGGCTGCTGACTGCGCGCCCTCGGGTACCTCAGGGCTGCTGACTGCGCGCGTTCGAGTACCTCAGGGCTGCTGACTGCGCGCCCTCGGGCACCTCAGGGCTGCTGACTGCGCGCGTTCGGGCACCTCAGGGCTGCTGACTGCGCGTTTGGGTACCTCAGGGCTGCTGACTGCGCGCGTTCGGGTACCTCAGGGCTGCTGACTGCGCGCGTTCGGGTACCTCAGGGCTGCTGACTGCGCGCGTTCGGGCACCTCAGGGCTGCTGACTGCACGCGCCCTCGGGCACCTCAGGGCTGCTGACTGCTCTAGTCGAGCAGTTCATTGCAGAGATGTTGGCCTGCCCAGCACCTTGAGACGAGCTCACCTTGTCAGGAACAAAGGCGGGGTCACGGATGTCACTCCTCCTGCTGTTGGCAAACTTGCATGCTTCAATATAGCGATGATAAGTCAAGGTCTTCCGCTCTCCAAGAATGGAGAACGAGTCAAGGTTGAATCCTGAAAGAACCAACTAAGTGAGGAAGAGCCTGTTCGGTCAACGCGCTTCTATGAAGCAATGGGTCTTTGAGGGCATGCTGCAGAATCCTGACCTTTCATTATGTTGAGGATGAAGCTGAGAACAGCGCCACCTGATGGCGGCGGGGGAAAGTACATCGTATAATCTCCCACTTTAATTGACCACGGGTCCACTTCTTTTACCGTGTACGATTTCAGATCCTCCGCGGACAAAGTTCCGCCTAAAATGCAACAGGGAAAATACGACTTTACGCTGTGACACCAGTCGACCACGAGAACTAAAGCCAAAGAAAATAAATGCCACAGTTCTCATTCTCAGAGGCCGACACTGAGCCAGGGCCGCTTGTTGGTAAGCAAACGCAGCACAGGGGTCTCAGGGTGAACTCGGGGAGCCCCCGTCGAGTCGATGAGCTACGGCACCTGCGTCCCTCACATCCTGGACGAGATCCTCGGCCAGCGCTCCCGTGTAGAAAGCGCCCGCCCCCTTTTTGGCGATGATCTCCAGCGTGTCCGCCAGCTTCTCAAACTTCACCGTCTCCCCCGCTTTCAGCAGGGTGTTGTTTTTATGGGAGAAGAGCTTCCTGAAATTTTTTTTTTGTTTGCCATAAAGCGAGAGGGGTGTTATTCGGTTCCACACCAGGAAACTCACGGCATCTTATGGTCCATCGTGTCCCCGATTTCGCTAGTCAGACAATGGCCTGGTACTTGCGTGTTAGATATTTCGGCAGGGCGGTAATCCCAGCGTTCGGCATCATACCGTAGGGGTGACGTTTCTTCGAGTTCCCGGAACTCCTGGAAACGGCTCATGACAGGGGACAGGGGGACGCCCTCGCGGGCCAGCCGGATGGTGGGCTGGAACAGACTGGCCCAAGCAAGTCGCCCGTAGCGCTGGTGGACCCGCTCGTAGCCACGGAGCTCCCCTGGAATGCCGATCCACTGGCTGTCTGAGGGACGGGACAAAGGGACACGGGACAGAGGCGGTGGGGACAGATATGATGCCACGTCTCAAGGCTTACGCGAGATCTGCCTTCTTAAGTCTAACAAGTCCTTGTTTCAGCCAACGACACGCTACATGTGAGGGACCCTAACCCTAATCCCAACCTTCTTCGTGTAACAATTCTTGCAAAGTTTTATCAAGCTAATTTGGGTAAAATATTAATTGCTATATGAAACTTTGTGGACTTCAGGCTATTAACTTTGGGATGTTTTCAGAGACATTTTAGACAAAGAGCCATCCATTCGAAAAATTAAGTAGATATGTTAGGGTGCATGTTCCCCACCCCAACCGGTTTGATCTAGTAAAGGGACAACTCTGAAGCACCAAGTATCATAAATTCCTCCAGACTGCATAGCAGGGTTCCTTGGAAGCCATTCATAGGTAAAAATAAAGACACCGAAACATCTAACACTTGCTTCAGAACACTGACAAACCAATCAGCTTCTGGAAATAAATAGTTTGGTCGGATGAATCCAAATTCAACATGATTGGATCAGAGAGTGTGGCAGAGGAAGAGCAAAGCCTCCAATGAGGAGATCCTGTGTGATGTTACATCTTCCAACAAGGTAACGAGCCCAAGCACACCGCCAAGCGTGTGAAAGCCCTTCTCACCAAGCAGAGGGTGAAAGTG
>JAABNY020000039.1:763559-774273 GCA_015164015.2 Brevimyrus niger
TTAATTAATACATTGTATGCATATTATATGCCATTGCTCCATTTCATACATATTAACAGAGAGAGCCCCTCACGATTTGCCCGCCAAAGTCGTACGGATCATCCAGGTTCGTTGGCATTGTCTTCGGAGAAATTGTAGTGGGAGGGGCGGTGCTCATATAGGGCTGGCTTACGCGGAAACCTCGACTTAACCAAGAACAAAAATTGCTCGGAGCAGTTTTGAGACTTAGCGTAAATTGCAATAACAACGTGTCTTGACTAAAACATACCCACCTTTTGTAGTAAGGGTTAATCGCGAAGTTACGCCACACGTCATCAAGTTACTCGCAAAGTTACCCCGATAAGCCAGTTACCCCGCATCGTAGTACAGACCACTGATCCACTGTTGGCTCGAATGTGTACTGGACATTGGCTTTTATGTTATTCTGCAAGGAAGAGAATTGATACTCTCAAGTTTGTAGTTCAAATCCTCGCAATCAGAGGCGCATTTTGTCAGCAGCCAGGGCAGGCAGCTGCTTGGGGCCCCCAAGCCACTAGATGGCGAACGAGAGCTGACACTTTAAGCTACGGTAGTGCCAATTACGTTTTGATTACGTTTAAAGTTCATTCTTTTGAACTATATCAGATAATTTATTAACCTGCGAATCGTGCGCATTATTATAGGTTATCAAAACAAATGACAACTAGAAGAAGATGAAGAGGAGCTATTTATCCGGGAGTGAGAAAAGAAAGCAGATAAAAGAGGAAGAGGAGAGAAAAAAGCAAGACAGCGGTAAGTGGAAAAAATAACGATATAATATGTCTAAATGCTGCTAGTGTAGCTTCACTTGCCTAAGCCTTAGCATAACCGTATTTCTTATGTTTTACTTGACATGCGACTACAAGACAATTCTTGTATGAGGGCCAGGAAGAAACTCGGTCTTCTCCAGAACAACATTTTAAGAGAGATTTTTTTCTGCCCCTAGTGGACACAGCCCTGGGCAGTCTAAAAGATCGATTCAGCAATCTTGAGAATGTCTATGACCTTTATGGTTTTCTGTTCTTCAAAGAAATGATGGACACAATTCAGAGTGACACATTTGGGCAGAAGTGTAGGAAATTAGAGAGAAACCTTCAAGACCTAGATGCTGAAGATTTAATTCTCGAGGTCAGGGCTGCATACCATGCCTTTCCTGATGATGTGTCTTCCCCAAGAGAGATGCTTGATTAAATTTACAAGGAACAACTTCTGGAAACCTCAGTGAATGCAGTGCATTTTATGGCATAATTTACAAAGGTTGGTTTTGTTTTAAATTATTTTGCTATCTACTATTCATCCTACAGTTTTTACAAACTTTAAAATGGTTCATTACTGTTCATAATTTTTTTCTTAATGTCAGATTATTTATTAAAATGATGACAAAAACTGGTTTGGGGGGGGGGGCAGTGAATTTTTGTTCGGGGCCCCAACAGACCGCCTCTGATCGCAATGTCACTTACGTTTTATTGTTCTTTAATCAGAAAGATTTTGTGCATTGTACCGGCATTCATAAATTCAGAATTCAGAATTACTACACAATACAAAAGGGGGAGGGGGACATTTCACCTCATTTCAAAATATATACAATTCAGGTTAATTAGATTACACATGGACACTACAGCTAAAATTAGAGTACTATAGAAAAAAAGATTAAATTAGCCAGAGCTGATATTTGTTTGGCAGGCTGCAGGGCTAATAAAACTTAACAAAAAGTATACATCTAAAGTATATTGCATTTACACTTATATAGCAGATGCTTTTCCCTGAAGTGGTGTGCAGGCAAGGATTGGCTGACATTATCCGTTTAAAGCTTCTCCCATACTGTCCCCTCAAGGGAAACAGCAGCATGAGATTGTGTGAATCCCGTCATCAGTCGATCATACTGGGAAGGTATAAGCATCAGTGTTCTTCTAAAATGTAGACTAGACAGAAGTCAACAGGAGATGGAGCTAGTGGGATAAAGAGGCCAGAATCCATTCTCACGCTTTCAACAAAGGGAATTATGGATAAAGTGGGTGGGATTTCACCTGTTGTGGTTTTTACCTGTCTAACACAAGGTTTTATAAAGAAAACCACAGGCACTATAAATAATCATCAAGATTGTGAACACGTAGATGGCATTGTGGGACCAGAAGGCAAACAGATACATAGTCTTCTCACAGTAATCTGGTTTCCGAGGAGATTCATAGTTCGGTGGGAAAATACTGTATACCCAGACACTGCCTGTAAAACAATCAACACAAAAATTTCATTTTTAAAACTGATGGTAAAACAGAGTGATTGTGAGCTGATTAACAGCCAGTCTACACTATTTTCCTTGTTTGACATCAGTTTTCAATCATTAGTTTCTGTGTCAAGGTGGATTTTCACACCCAGCCTCGTAAAATACTCCCCAACAACTCTGCAGCTCTCACCTGTAATTAGCCAGCAGACAGCAAACAAGCACAGCAGGATACTGTAGATGGTGCTCAGCCTCTCCACAACTGGATTCATGCACTGGGTGCAGCATTTGCCAATAAAGTACTGCACCTGTAGTAGTAAGCCGACCAAGCCAAACACCAGCAGGTAGATGGGAATGTAGGGCTGCTTGGGACAATCATGGATGTGCAAACTCCCTGAGAGGAAAGACAGTGCATCCAACAAATGAACGGATATTACTAGATCAGTAAGACTTACTCTTTCTATTCCCGGGAACTCAATGCTCACCCAAAGCAATCATGGCAAGAGGGAGGAAGCCTGGCAAGATGCTCATATACCCTGATGGAAAGAGAAAGGTGAAAGCTTTAATAGTGCAGGTGAGAGATAGAGGATGTGTCTTATGCAGGGAAAAGTAGAATACCTGTCCAAGATGACCCTCCGACATAAACAGCATTTCCGACCGGCTCCATTTTTGGAAGCAACTCTGGACCTGAAGCAGAAAGCAGTCTCATCACACAGGAGTCACAAGAGACGTCCACGTGGCAAAAAATCTGCTTGCTCTTCTCTCTCTGTTTTAGAGGTCTACAGTCCATCAAAGGACTTCATTAAAATCGAGTCCACATGAGCTGCAATTGCTTATGGTATCATTATATTTCAGATCCAGGTTCTAAGTTAGATGACTTACATATTCCATTATCATCACCTTCATAAAAAATAAAAGCAAAAAACTACAATGTTAAAGACTTATGTTTTAATACCAGTGTTCACCAATAATGAACACTGTACATAAGCAGTTAATCTTCACACACCCAGTGCATCAAATACTTAAAACTGGATGTTTACCGACATAGAGTAAAGTTTTACAGAGTAAAAAAAAAAAGGATCACAAATCAATAAATAGTTACTTCAACAACTATTTTAACTAATAAGTATATTTTCAAAACAGAAGCATTTTCATATCACTTTAACTATGTGTGAGAACTCAAAAGACTGGTCATAGTACAGTGTAGTGAATATGCTGCAACCAAAAATAACATATGAATAAAAATGCTTTAATTTAAGTAGAATTTGAATCCTACCATTGGTAAGCTGTTGTTGAGCTGCACCTATGTTACTGCAGCTGAAGTGAGATCTCACCTGCCTTACCTCTTTCGTGAGCAAGCTGACATCAAGTTGATCCTCTGTCACTGCGGGTGAAGTGAGATCTCACCTGTCCAACCTGTTTGGGGGGAGGTGGGAGGAGTACATAAGCACTAGTGTCTTCAGCTACAGCCTTTATTCTTAGTGCTGTGAAATTACCTAGTTCTTAACAAGCAGTATAGTTTCAGAATCAATCAAATCATAACCCTGACAAGCCTTCTGACTAAATGTCACGCTCTGATCGTGCCGATCCTCCTGTGCCACGCCCCCCTCGTTGACCTCATGTAGATTCCCAGTGCTTTATGGCTGTTTCTCATTGTCTGTATTAGTTTGGTGTATTTAAGTCCACATCAGAGTTTGTTTCCTTAGTTCTGTCATTATATTGTCGTGTAGTGTTGTGCCTTGTTGCCCTGTTATGCCCCTTCATCTACCCATTAAGCCCTTATATTTTACCCCACTCTTGATCTCTGTCGCCCGTTTCCCTGGTCCATGTTCCGCGAGTCATGACACCACACATACACATTTGATTATTTCTACCTTCATATATATGTTACATTGGGTCATGGATAATGGTTTGCAATGCAACTTATGGGACAAAAGGGAACTATTTTTGACTGAACTCAAAAGAACTGGGAAGTAAATGAACAATGAGGGGTCTAAACAAAGGCAGGCAAGTAACACAAGAACTAACTTGAACTAAGCATGACAACTTGCAGCAGGAATCACAGCAGGTCCCAAACAAAAAAAAGACCGTGGGCAGGGATATTTACACACAGATAACGAGATCAACAAGGGACAGGTATCGCCCATTAACCATGACTCGGAGAAGAGGGACTTAAAAATACAAGGAACACAGGAGATACAAAGACTACAGGACATAAATACAAACTGAGCACATGCAGGCACAGTTAACTAGGAACAGAGGCACTAAAGGCAAAGTCAAACTGCAGAACACAAACACAAACATGATTTAATATGTAGTTTACAAAAACAGAGTTCTGGGGCACCCATGCTTAAAAAAGTCCAAAGTCCCATACCAAACTCACGGCACTATGGGAGGCAAGGTTCACAGGCGCATGCTCAGCCTATTCATCCACAGGGCACCCAGGAAACAAGGGAAACTGTTAGGAATTTGACTGGGGCAAGACCTAGGAGAACACAAGGAGTAGAACAGTGGCCTGGGGCCTGTACAACGAAGCGGGCTAACTGGTTTATCGGGGTAACTTGATGACGTGTGGTGTAACATCGCGATTAACCCATACTACGAAAGAAGGGTCAGAATATGGAGTCAGAATAGTGCCATATATACTTGTATGTGTACTTTCCAATCTGCACCTGTAAAATAAAATTTGTTCGCACTGAACACAGTTTTCATTTGCAAAATACTGAACAAAAATGCACGTCATTTTTGTAAATTATATTTTTATGGTTTCTTGCTTTTTCACATGGGTCCATGGTATTGCTACTTCATCTTCTTCAGCATGTTTTTACTGGAAGGCCAAGATTGGTTGTTACCTTACCTTATGATTGGCTAGAAAATGAATTAATTTGATTGATGGCTATGCGAGCAAATATTTTTTTGCAAAGCGCTAGGCAAGTTAGTGCCAAAACTATTTATGTGCCGAGTGTGAATTTGCGGTCGTAGGTTGGTATTTGCAAGTGTAGCGCCCCCCCTAGCCTGTCTGGCTATGTGTTGGAGTGCGCCCCCCGAATCCTTTCTTTGATATAAGAGATCTCTCTCTAGTGTTAATCAATGCATAAAGGGAACTAATTATTTACCACAGTAATACAACACTCCCTGGCCCTCTTTTTAGAACAAAGAGGTTACCTTTACCAATGAATTATCAGCAGGGGAAAAAATGTACAAACATAATAAAGTTTGACTGTTTACTGGAAGTATATACATAAATTAAAAGGTTACTAAACAGTATTTCTCACCCCAACCAGGACAATACTCCAAACTAGGATACATACAATTCTAAAGCCGGCAGTTTTATACTAAACTGAAATACATATAAAATGAAAACCTGAGGTGGAATTTGGTACCCAGTCAAGTCAGCGATGCAGGCCTGAAGCGAGGCTGGTGAGCGGAGAGGCCCAAAATAACTGGCCGCTTCGCGTCAAAGCGCTAAGAAAAAAAAACAAAATGAACTTGCCCTGTTATGGCTGGTTGTCGGCGTCCTCACATGAGCAGCGCTGTGGTGGCGCAGCGCATGAAAATGGGTGTCCACATCCCCAAACAGGGGTTTCACCGGAGATCGAAGTTCGTGGTCCTGGGCGTAAAGCAGGAGGGCCGAGTAGGCTTCTTGCTCGCACAGTCCCTGATATCTTCCTGTAGCTAGCTAGGTTTTGCTAGCACTCTCCGGCTTGTCGCAGTAAAAAAAATATATAAAATTTACTCAATCTCCTCATATAACCCCAAACAATGCGGGGAGAATGTTCTTAAGCAACATACTCGCCGTATCTTGCTCACATTCCCCCGGTCACCAATATAAAGCTGGTGTTTTACCAACTTCTCTTAACTTCTTCTTTCCTCATTACTCCACCACGTCGTCCTCCCCCCGCCTCTTCCTGATTGGATCGTTCCTCCAGGTGTATATATATATATATATATATATATATTTTTTTTTAAAGTCACTAAATACTTATTACATATAAAGGGATATCACACTTTTTTTTTCAATGTGAGGTTATTACTTTAACAATAAACAGAATAAACATCAACCTAAATACATCAACATATGAAATTAACCACCCAAAATTCCCATAGGGCTGCATCCTCCCCCTACTAAATGTCTAAATGTCCTCATTAGACATCCAACACTCTCTAAACAGTATAACTATCTTACCACACCATGTTTTATCAGAACTACAAGTTCCTACTCATGAACCACAGGCGAACTAGCTTTTACTCCATTTTAATGGTAATGCCCCTGTGAACTATGGTAAGTGGGTGCTCACTGGCCTTTCCTGGTTCATCATAGGTCAGTCTTAACACTAGTTTGATAGGCCTTTTCTCAGTGTTTTCTAGTCTACATTCCCAATCTATTCTACTGTAGATCTAGAGCGCTGTCTTTCTTTTGCAGTGCTGACCAGGGTCCTCTGAACATTATGATTTACTCCCAGTTTGACCAATTTGCATCAGTCACCGGCGGGCTTTCCCCATCGTCTTGGTCTCAATCAGACTTACCAGACCGCTGCTCAAGACCTATGCTCCTGGTACCTTCACCCTCCGCGGGTTCAGATACTCTATCCAAACCCTCCTCCTTTCTCAACAAAAGTCCTAAATTCCTCAGTAGAACCCGGTCTCCGTCTTGGATGTTCTGAAATCTAACCTTCTGGTCATAGGCTCTTTTGTTGCAGAGATGAGTCTTCTCTGCAGCCTGATCTGCCAGTTGGCAAGGTCTTTGCAGGTCACGCTTCAAGTCCTCTACATACTGGTAATGTCTTCTCTCTTCATCCCTATTGCTTAATATCTTAAAACACCAGTCTACTGGCAGTCTTGCTTCCCTGCTCAACATCAAGTAATAAGGAGAGTATCCTGTCGCATCACTTTTTGTGCAGTTATATGCATGCACTAATGAAGCCAAGTGTTGACTCCAGAATCTCTTCTTCTCATACCCTAAGGTAGCCAGCACGGAGAGCAGAGTACAGTTGAAAGGCTCCAGCTGTACCACCTCTTGAGGGTGGTACGGAGTTGTACGAGATTTTCGTATGCCTAAAACTGTCAGAAGCTCCTTGATCAACCTCGACTCAAAATCTCTCCCCTGATCCGAATGAATTCTTGCAGGCAAACCATAGTGTACAAAACACTTTCTGACCAGAATCTTCGCTACCGTCAAAGCTTTTTGATTTCTAGCAGGAAAGGGTTGAGCGTATTGAGTGAAATGGTCAGTCACAATCAGTACGTTGCCTATGCCTCTTAAATCGGATTCCATTGACAAGAAGTCAATACAAACTAAGTCCATTGGGCCATTGCTGACAATGTGATGTAGGGGAGCAGCTCTCTTGCAGGGTGTCTTGCACAATCCACAATTCCTGATATAGTCCTCTGCATCTTGGGCCATATTGGGCCAGTAGAATCTTGCTCTTAGGAGGTCAGTAACCCTTTCAACACCTAAGTGACCCATGTCATCATGTAGAGACTGCAACACCCTTTCTCTGAACCCCTCAGGCAATACTAATTGTAGTGCCTCTTCACCATTGTTCTCGCACACTCTGAATAGAAACCCATCTCTCAGGACAAATCTGCCTTCCTCCCTCTTCATCAGCCGCATCTCCGATTCCTTAATTTTTCCAGCCTTTAACAACTCTTGTAAGTGTTCACGAACATCGTCTATATCAGTGGGAGTCAGGCGCCTTGAACGTTCCCTGAATGGCCTAGCACCTGACAATCGGATATGATGCTCCACCTCTTTTGCCAGACCAACGTCCCATTCATGCAGAGAGAATACACTGGCTCTCACACACAACTTTTGACGGAGTCTAACCCTACACTGGTAAGGTATGGATGAGTCACCAAACTGAATCAGGTGAGAGTCTAATTTCACTGGAAGAGTCATAGTCTCAGTCCTTGTTTTTGGAGATGGTATAAATGGATCAACACGACATATCTGGCCTAACATAGTTCCTACTGGAATGACGATATCTTTCTTCGACTCATTCTGGATCCATACTGTAAAGTGGCCCTTATCAAGGGCAGTACTCGGCCCAATCATAGGCTGCATCAATATCCCTGATGGTAATGGAACCGTGGGTGACGCCTCGACCAGCAACATATCCTTGTCCAGCTGACGCGTCATCTTTGCTTCACAGAGCGCAACACAGTCACCACCTGGAGGTAACATGAGAGAGCTTGGACCCATCCATTTCACACATCCCACTTCATTCTCTTCAGTGGCTACTTGATCTGTGTTTAATACAAAGTCCTTCACTTTTATCCCTAGAGTTTGTGCAATGTCCACCCCAGTTGTCTCATGGCACAGTCTAGCTAGTCTCTGAAAAAGAGTGGCATTGGTACCTAAGATCACTGGGGTCTGTTCAGGACCTTGGAGACTCGGGCATATTACTGCCAAAACAGAGAGGGTCTCCTGTGCGCCTGTGATTTTCTCTGGAAACTCCATATCCACTACCACATATCTCAGGTAGGGGTAACTGGTGTCACTCAATCCCTATATAGCTAACCTAGACACTAGCTGGATAAAAACATCAGGTAAGTGGCCTTTGTACCAGGTCTCAAAGATAATGGTGACTTGAGAGCCACTATCAAGACGTGCATCATAATGATGGCCATTTATCCTCACTGAAACAATAGAAGATAGACCAATGAGTCCTCGTGGAATGTCTCTTCGCAATGTGAATACTTCACTTTTGTTTGCTGAACACACGGTGTTGCTTTAATCTGTCCAAGGGGCAGATGGCTCACTCTGCTTAGCTTTCCGCAGTAGCCATATCAGCTTCTGAATAACTTTCGTCTGGTTTTCTGCATTTCCACATTTGGCAGAAAAGTGTCCATTTTCGCCACAGCGATAACAAATATGAAACATTTGACTTTTTAGCTGCCAGTCGATTTTGCAACTTTTTCACTTGTGCTCTCAAAGCAGCTACTTCAGCATTAACCCCTACCTCTAAAGGTGGGCACTTTTGTGATTGATTCTGTTTCCTTGTAGTCCGCTAAGGCTTGGTGAGGTGGGGTTGTCAGAGAAGCAAACATTGACTTTAAATTCTCTAATTTCAGATCTCAAGTTCTGAATATCCAACTGACTATTATCCATATTCAAATCTGTATGAACATGCACAGATGTATTCAGCTTCCTTCTGGAGAATTCATATTCCTCTTCACCGCGGATCTCACTTAAAAGCTCTAAAAATGATGGAGGACTTTCCTTATGTTCTCGGAGCTTAAGCTGAACCGTCATCATATCTAAGTGCACAGCCCCTCTAAGAAGCTGTTCCACACGGGCACGATCAGCCCGGTAAGGAGAAAGACCTCCACGACAAACCACTTTGGTCAGCAACAAATCTAAACGGCTTAGAAAATCAGATAATTTTTCTTTTTGCTGCTGCTGTAGCAACCGAAAAGCAAAATATAAGTCCTCACCTGTCTCAGCAGACCCAAACGCACTGTCAATGGCTTCTAAACACTGAGCTGGACTGACTTCAGGGTCAGCGGTCAGCACAGCCTGCACCACAGCTAGAGCAGAGCCCTTAAGACTTTCAATTATGCGCCGTCGTTTCTCCTTAGCCGAAGAATCACTCTCTTCCACCATCCGCCAGGCGTGCTCCAACCAATGATCTAAGGTTCCTTTCCCAACAGGGGTTGGCAATGTTCCTGAGAACAACCGTAAGCATCTGTAATCGTTATTCTCCCCAGATGGTCTCCCCATTTTAGCTTGCATATCACCAACTGCTCGTATTAATGACTCAGCAGAGCCATCAGAAGGGGGTTTCTCGAGCAGGTTCTGGTCATCATCCAACCCTGGACTTTCAGCCACCAGAACAACCCTCCACCGCTCAGTTCCTCCCAATGGAATGACTTCAGGGGGGACCTTACTAGTATCTACCTTCTCCTTGCATTCACATAGGACTGTTAGACAACCATGCTTTCGACTGTATGTCTGTCCTCTCACACGAACTCGGCCTAAAGCCTTGATTGTTTCCATTGTTGATTCAATATGGGCAATCTCAGTCCCTTCTGGAACCAGCACCACAAAGGAATGTGCTTCGTCCAATCCTTCCCCCCGGCACCCCTCTGAGTTCCCTTACCAACTATACGTACGGTGAAGACATTTTACATATGTTTATTTACTTATTCGTCTCAATAACTATTCTTTTTCTTTTATGATTATAATTTAATAAAAAAAAAACATTTTTTTAGAAACTTGAAACACCTGTTGGGCTATCTTACTGTATGTATTGCATTAATTAACGTATCCCGACGAGCCCCCATTTTGTGTAGCGCCCCCTAGCCTGTCTGGCTATGTGTTGGAGTGCGCCCCCCGAATCCTTTCTTTGATATAAGAGATCTCTCTTTAGTGTTAATCAATGCATAAAGGGAACTAATTATTTACCACAGTAATATAACACTCCTTGGCCCTCTTTTTAGAACAAAGAGGTTACCTTTACCAATGAATTATCA
>JAABNY020000039.1:827315-841286 GCA_015164015.2 Brevimyrus niger
CTTTACGGTCACTGTGTCAGTGATTATGATGATCTGTGTTACTGTTACAGTAACACTCTGGTAGTGACCTGCTTTACCTGCTGTGTCAGTGATTATGATGATCTGTGTTACTGTTACAGTAACACTCTGGTAGTGACCTGCTTTACGGTCACTGTGTCAGTGTTTTGATGATCAGTGTGATGATCTCACTCTCCGATTCTCCCGCCCTCCCTCTCTCTCTCTCTCTCTCTCTCTCTCTCTCTCTCTCTCTAAGCTGTGTATTCACAGGGAATCACTTTGCAGTGTTGATTAAATCTCCACAGTGTTTATCCTGGAGGCTGTCCATCTGTCATCTTTCCCTACAGCCTCGGAGATGCAGTGCTCACTGTCACCACCGGGCTTCTCACTTCCTCTCCTCGCCTGCGAGGATTGCAGGCCGCTGACCAGGGTGAACTTTGACCTTGGGGGGGTGATCTGCATGTTAATCTGTTCATAGATTCACATGTGTCCTTTGTTTTTATAATAATGGCTGAGCCTCAGGCTAGACTGATTTATAGCCGGTAGCTGTTGGCTACAGGCTCTGTGAGTTGCACTGGTGTGTTGGGGGCTTGAATGCTGCCAGTGATCCATGATTGTGTGTGTGGGCACTGCACATCCACCCTGGGTGTCCCCTGTCTTGTGCTGCATGACCTGGGCCTGGGATGGACTGTTGGGTGGATAGATGGATACTGGCAGGATCGATGTCGTGTTACCGGCAGGGCGTGCAGGAGCTGGTTTCATGGTTGGTTGGGGGACGTCTCAGAGCTCCAGGCTGCCACTGCTGGATTTGCTCAGAGCAGCTGGTGGCTCTCTCTCAGGGGCTGGAGATTGTGAGCCAGTTACCGAGCCCCACTGGTGAGTTACACACTGCCCATAACGCTCAGGACAGCTCACAGTTATGCAGGTAGTAAAGCAAGTGTGTCTACTGACATACGTGGACTATTTTTCAGGTCCCCACAGAGATCTGTGAATGCAATCAAAAATGCCAAGTCTTGTTTTTTGTTTGATTACTTACGGTTGAAGTTAGGGCTGGGTAGGGGTTAAGTCGCCATGCTTTCGCCATAGAAATGAATGGAGAGTGCCGGCAATGATGTAATTACAAACCTGTGTGTGAAAGAAAGAGAGAGAGAGAGAGAGAGAGAGAGAGAGCAGCCATGCCTGTGTGTCTGTCTGGGACTGTTTGTCTGGGACTGTCTGTGTGTGTCTGCCTTTCAGTGTGCGCAGTGGATCAGGGTGCAGCTTTGAGCCACAAGAGGGTTGTGTGGGTAATATTTCAGGTGACAGGGGAGGCAGAGCGGAGGGCTTTTGGGGGTGGTGAGCTGAGGTCTGCGTTGGTTTTAGGGGGCTGGAGCTGCTACGATCACATCACTCTGCAGACAGCTCAGGATCAATCGCTTTGTCGGTCAGCTATCTGGACTAGGCACCGTCAAACTAAGGTTGAAACAGGCCTGCGCTGGGGAGGCATTTTGCATTTCCACTGGTCAGTAGGGCCTTCGCATGATTTATTGTGGTACTCTTCGACACCCTTCAAACAACACTTAAAACCAGTATAGACTAATGAACAGCCACACCCGCCACTGGCAGCTAGTGCGCCCCCTTCAGGTAAGGATGTGATAGGTCACGTGCTGTTAGGGAGTTAGCAGTAAACCCCTGCTGCGGTGATCGCTGATGGGCCGTGGCCCCCCCTCGGCGTCTGCCGCACCCTTTGCCCCGCTCGGCTGGGTGTGCACCAGTTACGCAGCCCGTGGGTCTGATGCCTGTGGGGGCTGCTGAGTTTTAAAGGGAGAGAAAGGAGAGGTGAGTGGGGGAGGGGCACACAGAGCGGGGGTGGTAGGTGTGTACAAAAGCAGGACAGTTGTGCGCACGCATTAATAGGGAACACACCCAACTTTCCATTAATCCATCATAACTGTTTACCAGGTAGCTTGTGCATGATGACACTGTAGACCTATACACTGTCAAGAGCTCTGTAAACACACATACACACGCACACGCCTTTGTGGGGACTGTCCATTCATTTCTATGGGATAATTATTGATTCATTTCTATCAATAACTACAACCTTCACCCCTACCCAGCCCTCCCCTTAACCATAAGTAACAAGCAAAATAGAAGACTTGGCATTTTTGATTTTTTTTATTGCAGTCACAGATCCTAATAAAATTGAGTTTACCCTTGCGGGGACCTAAAAAGGTGTCAAATAAACAGGTTTTTAATCACATTGTGCGGACATTTGGTCCCCACGATGTAATGTATACCTGACCCACACGCACACTCACACAAAGAACAACCCCAGTGAACATCGGTGACCTCTGACCTTGCCTTTCCAAATCCTCAGGCAGGACTGCCACTCTGTCTCTTGTGTGGCATTAATTTTTAATCTTTAGTGGTGGTTTTAGTATTTATTACGAACGGAGTTGGGTAATTCAGCTCCGGAGAGTCAGACCAGGATTTTGTTTCAACCAAGCAGTTGAGCGCTCTGTGACTGTGACTCTTTATGCTCTACTGGTTGGTTGAAACAAAATCATGGTCTGGACTTTTACTCTCTGGACCTGAATTACCCAACTCTGATTACAAAGCAGTGGGTCCCTATTCCAGTGCTGTCTTGCGGAAAAGGGGCGAAGAAATGTTCTGTTTTGATTTGCAGCTGATTGTTTTTTTGCTGGACTGTTTACATGCTCACCTCCTGGGAGAGGCACAGTCTTGTTGGTACGTTTTTCGAAGAGCGGTGGGGCTGGCAAGTGCGGCGCCGGCGGTCGCTATCGGTGCGTTAGCTCGCCAGCTGCCAGCATTGCTAATCACTTCTGCAATTCCGATGCTAACAGCTTGTTATTATATTAGCGTAGCAGCGATCCAAACAAAACGGCACCTTTTATTTCGGTGACTCATCGGTTCTAAATGGAACACGCGCACGAGCAAGGGAGCCAGAGGCACATGGGAAAGGACCAGGAATACACAAGCGTTGCTAGCTTAACAATGTGAGGAAGTCACAGACAGTTTATTATATCCTGAGCAAAAAAGAACAATGTATGGTGTTTAGTAACGCCTGGAACATCTGGAACAGCAGCTCCATAATAACAAGACAGTAACAGGATGTCAATGGGAACAGTCACTAGTGGTTTGTATCTTGATTCCCCAGCCAATGTCAACCACTTTCTAAAAATCCAGTTAAGTCAAAATCGAAATTTTTAATCTGATACTTGTGCTTTGATTGATGAGACGTGGATGAACTCGGCTCAGCCCAAGTTTGTTCCACCTTCCTGCTGTGATGATTAACCAGTGTTTTTTGCTCAGGCTTTGAGCAAAGCACCCAGGAAACTCCCAGATGTGGAGCTTCTCCAATCACCGTAGTGCCCTGCAACTCCGTGCAGCATTCTTGCAGAACTTCTTTGGCTCTTCTGTTGACTGGGAGGCATAACAGAAGGAGCATCCTCCCGCCCATGCCCCCCCCCCCGGACACCCCAGCATTAGCTGAGGGTTAGCATAACAGCCTGCTTCCCACTTTGCCCCTCAGCTTGGGGGCAGGAGCGGGGAGATGCTGTGCAGGAGACGGGAGCGGGTGCAGCCTGGCTGCATATGGGCCCCGGTGGAGAACATCTCTGTGGGCCTGACGTTAGTGCAGGCCTCCTGTTTACCCTCCCTGCTGCTGGTAGCCGTTGGAGCATCTGGCCTGTGTCTCCCCCCTGGCTGCTCTCAGTCATCTCCTTTTACAGCCTGCTGTCCTGGGGGGCGGGAGGGGGGAATGACTGCTGGAATGTCACCCTGGCCTATTCTGGAAAATGACAATACCACTCAAAACCTACCAGCAGTGTTTTCTCTGGATTATGCTTTTGATAAATTTAAGTAGAGTCTGATTAAAGCCACCATATACTGCTGTCCGCCACTGTCTCTGTCGATTTTCTTGGATTCATGCGGCACAATGGGACAGAATTTTTACTGCAAAGCAGCATGAAGCAGATGAGTGTAATAATCTGTATGCTGACTGCAGGGGGCGCCATAGCTCCATGTGTAACAGACACTGACTGACACGTCACAGGTAACAGTCTATACGTTTTTTGTTCTTTTACAGGACAGGGAACTCAGACCAGAGGAGATCGATGGTAAGTCTTGTCAGTGAGATGCTCTCTGTCTTCATGCATGTTGAAGGATATTTCAAATGGATGGATGGATGGATGGATGGATGGATGGACGGATGGATATAGTAGTCATAAAAATGCTTGTGCCTAAAAATGTCTCACAGCCATGTAGTTAAGCTTACCAGCAGTGGTCCCCAGTAATAGAGTGACTTTGCCTTCCTCTTGTGCAGAGCTCCGAGAAGCTTTTAAGGAGTTTGACAAGGACAAAGACGGCTTCATCGGCTGCAAAGACCTGGGCAACTGCATGAGGACCATGGGCTACATGCCCACCGAGATGGAGCTGATAGAGCTGAGCCAGCAGATCAACATGAACCGTGAGTGTCTGCCGTCCAGGCAGCAGCCAGGCCTGACCGCCCGGCCCCCCCGGGTACATGGAGGCGTGACGTCCAGGCCGCGGGGCAGCAGCCAGGCCTGACCGCCCCTGCTCCCCCCTGATATGTCACGGTGTGATGCCCAGGGCTCAGGGCACTGTGCGCTGAAGTGTAGCAGCTGGATGTTCATCTGCTGCGTCGCCCCCACCCGCCCAAACCTCTCTCTCTTTCCCACCATGCACTTCTGCAGTGGGTGGCCATGTGGATTTCGAGGACTTCGTGGAACTGATGGGGCCCAAACTCTTGGCAGAGACAGCGGATATGATTGGTGTGAAGGAGCTGAGGGATGCATTCAGAGAGGTGAGTGGTGAAGACGCTGTGGCTCGCGGGGCTGGTCCTGCTCTGGGTTTTGTGTCTTCTTGGCTTTGCTCCTTAGACTAAATCAGCTAAATCATGCACAGTTTTGTACTTATCATTTGTGCCAGAAACACTATGTTAGATGTAACCAGTAAGAAAGCTAAGAACAGCACTTAGGATTGTGGGTAGTTACCAGTGTTATTAAGGTTTTCCACTCATCTTCCTACACTTTAAAGAGCACGTTCAGACAGTCCCTGGGCCTTGTTCAGGGGATAACTCTCAAATCACTCTCTTATACCTGAAGCTTGAACCCTTAACCTTCAAATCACAGACATAAGATCCTAACTGCTATCTCTGTCTGCCCAGTCGTCCTTCATCCTCTGCTGTCTCATCTTCTTCTAGTTTGACACAAACGGTGACGGTGAGATCAGCACCGCCGAGCTCAGGGAGGCCATGAGGAAGCTGCTGGGGCAGCAGGTGAGATGAGAGCGGCGAACTCTGGACCTCCAGCCCGCCTGCCCGTCACCCAGCACTGAAATCTGTCCCCCCCCCCCTCCTTGGCAGGTTGGTCACAGAGATCTTGAGGACATCTTGCGGGACATCGACCTGAATGGGGACGGCCACGTAGACTTTGAAGGTGAGGCTCGGTCTCGGTGGCTGTTCTAGTCTGCAGCACGTGTTTGCAGTTGTGCTGTTCTTCTTCGCACGTTGTGACAAAGAGCATTCTGGGGGATTGGCACTGTAGAAGGAGACGGCGCAGTAGTGCGACTCTCCACCCCTGGTCCCCATGAAGCACTGCTTGAATTTTTCATGATCCTTCACATGTGCACATTCTGTCCGCATCTGAGAAAAGTGGAATAGAGTACGGGTCCACAGCTGTTTGATGTCTGCAGACTGCATCACGCCATACAAAGTATGGACAGAATACTGACAGACCAATCTACGGTTTGTGTAACTTTTTTCCGTTTGCGTTTTTTCAGAAGTGAACAGGATGTGCAAACGTGATGGGTCATAAAAAATAGAAAATATATAGGTTATTTTTGGAAACCAACCCCCCCCCCGCTCCTGCCCCCGTGTTCTGTGGCCCTGTGGAATGCTGACCAGGGTTGGGAGCCCCTGCTCTAGAGTGAGACTGGAAAGTGCCAGCAGCAACTAACCTTTGTGGGTGGAGTGGGGGCTATGAGGCTAAGGATCTGTGCCAACGATTGGAAGGTTGTTGGTTCAAATCCTGTGAGTGCCAGGAGTGATCATACTCCGTTGGGCCCTTGAACAAAGCCCTTAACTTGCAATTGCTTTGTCTTTAGTTTCACATTAATCTACAACTTACAGGGCAAATTTAGGGGTTGGTCGTAGGATTGGCATTTCAGCCAAAAAAAAAGGGTTTATATCTGTTTATCAGATAATCCATCTATGAAGGGCCTGTTTCCGTGGCTCAGTGAACCAGCCTGTTCGTATTTTATTATCAATAGTTGTGTTTTTTCTTTCTTGTGCCAGTATGTTTGTTCACCATTTCCACAAGCCCGTAGGGACTCTTAGAGTCTCACATAGCCCATCCTGTGAGACAGGCAGGAAACGTGCCATCAGTGCCCAAGCTCTGTTATGCATCCAGCCCTCCAGAGCAGTTTTTGGGTGTAGAGGCTGTGCTCAGGGGCCCACCACACACATAACTCAGGATTCAAACACACGACCTTCTACAGAGGCACGGACCCCTGACCCGCAGAAACACTCTGCTTTGTTTCCATGTTGTTTGCGGAAAAGCGGCCATAGTTGTCAAGGAGCTCCATGCATATTTTATTGTATTTTCTTGTACTTGTCTTCATGCAGTCATTTGCTTACGGGTTTCTTTATGCTGTTTCTTGAAATGAGTCCAGTGTCTTTCTGCCAGTCATCTGTATGTGGAAACTTCTGACCACTGGTCAGTTGTCTTAATCACTGCAGCGCCCGTTAGCTCACTAAGCCGCCGCCATTCACAGCCGCTTCACCCCATCTGTAAAATGCCTCTCTCCCCCCAGAGTTTGTGCGGATGATGTCTCGCTGATGGGGGCCGTAAATCAGCGGCAAAAATCCCTGCCAGCGTGGCGTGTGGCCCCCACCTGTGCCAGAGAAATGCCAGAACGCCGACTGCCGACTGCGCTGCCCTACCTGAACAAACTGGAATTTACAAACTGCCCTCCAGCCTCCAAACTATGATCCGGGGGGACCACAACCCCCCCACCCCTGGCCATTCCAGCAGCGTCACCCCATCCTCACAAGACCAACAACTGGAGCAGTGTCCTGATGCCGGGACACCAGGCGGGCAGACAGACAGACAGACGTTTTCAGCACTTTCACCCAAACCCGTTTCCCATGTGTCTTTGCACTTACTCTGTTTGAAAATGAGATTATTGTAGCCCATTCTGTAGTCGGTGTCATTTCTGTCTATTTATTTCTGTGTATTTCTGTGTATCTGCCTGTGTGTTTTGTACAAGATGTGACCTGGTCCCACACAAAAGTCAATTGTAAAGGGCCCAGTTAGGAAAGTATAGCTCAATTTTTAGAGAAAAGAGAACAATGTTTGTATGACATTCTGTATATTTTATTTGCAATCATTTATTACTCAAAGACAACCAAATATAACATCACATTAAAAAACGAACCAGTCTTATATGTCACATACACAATTAAACTGAGTACAATGCATAGTGCTTGATGTTATCACTACTGTATGTAAGGTGACCCAAATGCACTCACTGAACCGGGAACACCACTGTTGAATGTCCTGTCTTGTTACGAGTTTTGTTTTAAAGTCAATGCAAAACCATTGTATTACAGTGTCAGGTAACAGCCCATCAGCTCTGAATCAGGATGACAGAGAAGATGACTGGAGTTTGCGGGTTTGGATCTTTTAGATTTCACTTGCTATAATAGATTAGTGAACATAATCAACCTGTACTTGAGATGTGCTCCTGTTTTACAGGAGAGCTCACCAGCCTAATGTCTGTCACAGTCGTTCCTGTTTAATTACAGCTAATAGTGACAGTGTCCTTCTGAGGGACATGAGCTGCAATGTAAACAAAAGGGGAGAGGAACGGGAGAAACCGCCGCATATCGAGGGGGGTCATGGAGAGCTGGCACCGAGCAGCGGAGGGGGGTGGGAGTCGGGCTCATCTCACATGTATCCAGAATTTCATATTGATGTTGTTGTCATGGATCTGTACTTTTTTTTTTTTGTCTCAGTTCTACAGACAAACAGTACAACCCCACATGTGTCTTTCTCAGACCAGTTGTGAATCTTCCAGTTGAAACATTACGGACCACCTTACTAATGTTGACTTGGCCTACCCTGATGTTAACCTGTGTGTTAAAACGTGCATGCGCGCGGAAGCCCTCATCTGTGCATTTTTGTTGGACAACCGCGTGCGTCCTTATCTACTGTATGCCGACTACAGGACGTGTTTATATCTGCGTGTCATTATCTCTGTTTTAATGCATGCCAAAAAAAAAAAATCTTTCAAGAAAACACATCTGTTCTTATCAAATTCGATATGAATTTGAAAAACGGTTACATTTAAGAAGTAAACACGGTTTAGTCTGGTGTTCTTGTTTGTAGTTTGTAGATGTGCGATTATCATGCAGCCGCTGGATAAAAGCTTTCATACGCAAACAGAGATAAATGAAGAATATCAGAACCAAGATAAAATTTTGAATGGTGAACCCAGGAAAAAAGGGCCAGCAATGAACACATCACGAATGTAAATTATTTTTTTTACTACAGTGAAAATTATGACATAATTATGGCCTTTTGCTATCTCACGCCTCATACATAGTCTCTTTGATATTAAACTATACAACGCCCCTTTGAAATAATAATAATAATACTCTTTTGTAAATAAGCACATCACGTGTCCCATTTTAGTTGAATTGACTGTTATTCGACGACATCTCAAAGGTTGGTTTCCATGCCTACTGTCCTTACTATGGCCGCTCGACGCGGCAGCTGGACCTCTTGCTCCATCTTGTGATGAAATGAAAAATTGCTCTGTCGTCTCCCGTGTATTTCTGTTCTAATGCAGAACTAAGCAGTTTCCACTAATTAAATTTAGAAATTAAACGTGTTACTCTGAATTGGCGTAAGCTAAGAGGGCACCCGTGTAACTACCTGATGTGTAACTACACTATGCGACACAAAATTGCACCTTTATGTTCACTGTTGATGAAGATGCTGAGAATAAATAATAATAATTAGTTAAAAATCAATTTGTATTGTGCATTGCGACACACTTACAAACCATGTTCGCAGGATACTTCTGTAAAACTAAGTTAAACTAAGTTAGTTCATTTACACTGAAGACTCACTCAAAAATTTTGCTGATATCTTGGGGAACAGTAAGTGACTGTGATTATCAGACTGATTCATTCATTTATTTCCCCAGGAAATTCTATTCCCCGGTGTTATCTTCAAAGATAAATGGTCGGCAAAGGGAACGCACTTTCGAACAGAAAGCTTTAACAGTAACTATGACAACAAACCGCCGAGTCATTCATTCGACACTCGGTTAATTTGTTTAAAACCCAGAATGCACCGCACGCGCGCTGCGCTGGACCAATCTGATTGGATAGTTTTCAGATCTACCATATTGCCACTGTTAAGGGGGGGGGAGTTAAATCTTTATTAGAAAATAGATAAAACTCTTGATTGATTTTGCATTTTTAAAACCAAATCGTTTCAATATCTGTGATTTTAATCTACGGATGAACACGCATAGAAAGCATTAAGCACTATACAAACCCCGGTCTGCTGTCAGTTGTCCAACTTCAACCCACAGTAATCGATTAAATTCTGTAGGCAGTCGGAAAGGCACAGAATCGGTTAGAACCATTTCTCAAAAAGGGGAAGATTGCTAAAAAATACAATGATTTCTCTTTCAAAAAAGTTGATAATATTGGGAAATTAAATTAATTTTATAATTATAATTTCTGCAAATATAAGTTACCTATAGACTACTGTGTAGTCATTTTACATGTAAAGGTTTGATATATTAACCATTTTTAAAAAGAACCTTTCGTGTGTAGTTTTGCAGTTGCTTTCCGCATTCTGCCAACTGAACGCTGTATCTCAACCAAACTATCAGTCGATTCTACCGTGTCCGCTGTCGGCGGCGTTTCGGTCATGTGATGACGTCAGAGTCTGTGGTCGCAGGGCTCGTTAATGCCGCTCTGTGATTCGCTAGAAACCTGAATGGTTTCCGATGTGTCACGAGAAAAAAAAAGCTCGTTACGGAGGGCGTCAAGGCCCGGGCTGCCCTGTGAATGGCCAGCGGAGCTGTCGCTCTACTTCCTCCTCAAACAGCAAGTTAGACTGCTCAACTCTCCCTTTCTGAACCTGATCCGACTCCACAAGCTATTACACGTCCCTTAATGGAAATTAGCAGCAATATTAAAACTAGAGACAGTGATATAAAGGAAACTGCACGGTCTGTGTAGCATCTCAGGAATAAGCACGTGGAAGCTGACAGGAAAGCGCGTGAATCTGGACATTTGAAGTATTAGAGAATCAGTGCAGTTTAGACGGCGAGCGGGTGGCAGCTGCTGGTCACACTGACAGGGTAGGAGGAAGTCGCTTAGACAGGTAGACGCGCACTTTGGCTGGAGCAGCGCTGTGTGTTCCGAGTAACGCCGGCCGGCCGGCTGCTGCCACCTTATAGAGCCCGGCAGCGAAAGTGAACAGCGCCGCTCCGTGCCTTTCTGCAGGTCTCGTAAGCTGCAGGTCTATTAACTGAGCATCTAGCTTGGGCTCTTCGCTTGCTGCCCCCGTCGCCTCCCCAGCCGAAGGGTGTATGCTTGAGAGTGGCCCAGCTACTGAGGGCTATGCGGCGCGTCACGTTGCTCTGGGCTCTCGGGCTGCTGTTGGCCTTGCTGTCGCTGCTGGCCCAGTTGAGCCAGGCGGACGGCGGGGGCCCGAGCATGACCGAGCGGGTCATCTGGGCGGTGAACGCCGGCGGCGAGGCGCACACGGATGTGCACGGCGTGCATTTCAGGAAGGACCCGCTGGAGGGGAAGGTTGGCAAAGGTAAGGGGGCGAGACGGCTAAAAGGACCTGTTCTGCTCTTACATTGACATTTTCTCCCGTTAACCATGGTGACTTTGAAGCCACATGCCAGGTGCCCCACTTCAGCCCATCGGAAGTTCACTTTCTCATTCATTAACCTGCTGCTATTGGCTTATGCGTTTTTAATGTGTAAATGTATCGGTTTGCTTGAAGGGGCAGATTATCGAGAAACAGTGTACATAGCTGTCTAATTACACCTTGCATGACCAGTGTTTCTAGTTATCGGGGCCGGTTGGACAAATGCAGACAGTGTTTCATCACGTTTGGAGGGGGGGGGGTTCAGTCAGCCCCCAGAGAATATTCATCTCCTGCGATCGGTTAGCACGTGATGCTCCGCAGGCCTTAGACTTTTTAAAGGGAGAATGGCCTGAATGCGCCACCGCGGCAGCTTCCCCAAAGCTGTTTCTGTAGCAGACGTTTTTATCCAAAGCGACATACGTTTCTGAGAGGCCAATCAGTCTTGGTGAAGGGGCTCAACAGTGGAGTCACTGCCAGCCCAGGCATTCGAACCAGCAACCTTGTGATCAAAGGGTCAGCACTCTAACGCGCCGAACCGCGCATTGTACCCATTCAGACTTCTCAGTGTCGCGACCGGAAGGTGGGGGCGTGTCCTGGCCAAGGACAGCTGGATGTCTTGTCTTACATGACTGAATGAGCAAGGGCTGCTTTGTTTTCGCTGTGACGCCAACAATGTGGCCATTGTATTTTAAAGGAGTTTTTAAGTACAGACAGGTGAGTGTGCTGATGCAGCCCGGTCTCAGTCAGCTCTGCCCATCCGCAGCCTCTGACTACGGCATGCGGCTGCCCATCCTGCGCTCCACCCCCGAGGACCAGGTCCTCTACCAGACAGAGCGGTACAGCGAGGACACGTTCGGCTACGAGGTGCCCATCCGCGACGAGGGCGACTATATCCTGGTGCTGAAGTTCGCCGAGGTGTACTTTGCCCAGTCCCAGCAGAAGGTATGTCCCACTGCCAGCTCCAGTCCCTGCTTGTTATCAGCAGATCGCTGCAGATACTGACATCGGACTTACAGCATTGAGAATTTGAGAAACTGGGAGAGTTGAATCTCTGGTTTTGCCATATTACACATACTTTTTTATTAAATGAAGTATTATTACGCAACAAAAATGTGGGTAAACCTGTGCTGCACTTCATCGGCTATTGAAACGTAGCTGGGAGTAGAATTGCTTGTAGCCAAATTACCCGAGAATTTAAATGGGAGCTGTCGTTATTAAATAAAAGGGGGCAGCGTGTGGCGTGGTGGGCTGAGCCTCTGTGTCTGCGGTCAGTAGGCCACTGGTTCCAGCCCAACCGCTGCAGAATAGTCACATGTCTGTGGGCCCTTGAACAAGACCCTTAACCCCCCCTGCTCCCTAGGCACTTGCATGTCTGTGTGACAGGTAGGTAAAAAAGGATCATTAAAGTTATAATTAATTTAAACGTTTAAAATATTTTATAAAGGTATAAATGTACCCTGCATTTTGGACTGTTTTTGAAGACAAAATGTACACATAGGGATTTACTGAGTGGCTCTGTATATCAGGAATAGGCAACCCTGATCTCGTAATGCTGGTATCCAGCACATTTTCCATCCTACCCCATCTCTGATAAAGCACACCTGACCTCAGGGAGATAGTAACTCAGCAGGTAGGATGGAAAACCTGCTGGAACTCCAGGATCAAGGCTGCCTATCCTGGTGTATTTCGTATTCACAGAAGGAGCATGAAAGCTTAAGGGAGCCTCTTGCTGTACCAAGTCCCTCGGCTGGCTAGTAGTAGTTATGATAGTGACGCTCGAACACGTGTTGAATAAGGGCCCGTGCAGTTCATTGTCCTGTGGCGCTAACAGGCCGCTCTCTGGCGAGCTGTGGGCCTCCCCATGACCCCTCTCCTGCTTCCCTCCCTCCCCCTCGCAGGTTTTCGACATAAGACTCAACGGGCACATGGTGGTGAAAGATCTGGACATCTTCGACCGCGTGGGCCACAGCACGGCCCATGACGAGTTTGTGCCTTTCTCCATCCGGCGGGGCAAGCTGAGCGTACGGGATGAGGTGTCAACCTTCAACGGCAAGCTGACCGTGGAGTTCGTCAAGGTGGGGGCCCCTCGCGGCGTCTTACCGCCTGCTGATGTCAGCAGTGGAGCGCGTCTCTGTGCTTCTGTCTGCTGCTGGTTTCCCGGGCAGCTCCCTACACATGCTGCGCTCTGGAGATGGTTCACGGGGGATGCGCGCGCGTCCTCCCTCTCCCCAACTTGATGGTGTTTGGAGTCTTCATCCCTACCCTCTTCTGCCTCTGCCGGCTCTGATGGGGCACGTTAGGGGCTCTGGGGGAGCACTGGGGACACAGCAGAAGACGGGGACAGACTGAGACAAAACGGCAGGTGTACGGACCCAGGAGATGCCAGCAGGGATGGGGGGAGGGGTTGGGTTGGGTGGGGTTGGATTGGATTGGTGGGTGGAAGTCTGTGGAGGCAGCAGGGGCAGCAACAGAAGGGGATTCCCAAAGAATCTCACAGGGGGGGGTGGCATTGTCCTTCCTCTCGGGGCGGGCGTGTGTCTTCAACTGGGGCTGCTGCACCCACATTCATTGCTGGGGGCTTTTTTTTTTAAGGTTCCTGGTGCACTTTGGCTAAGCGGCTGAGTGACGCTGCGTTGCTATGAGTATGAAGCCGTTGCCTGTGTGTTTGCAGGGTTACTATGACAACCCCAAGATCTGTGCGCTGTACGTGATGAAGGGGACGCTAGAAGGTAAGTGGGGAGGCAGAGCCACTGCTCCCTCTGGGGGCCTCTCCAGAGGAGGTGCTGCTGTCTGCGTCTTTCTAGGATCTCCAGTGAAATTAATTCTCTTTCTCCTCTGACCCCCAATTCTGCTGGCCCCTGAACCAGGCCTCCCCCCTGCTGTATCTCTCATTCTTAGTGTGACTGTTAAGCGGTAGTGACCAGCTAGTTGGCTACTCAGAATCCTGTAATAACCCTCCATACCCCCCCCCCCCCCCCCCCCCGCCCCCCCCCTTTTTTCCTTTATTTTTTCCTAACCACCCCCCCCTTCCCCCCCAAATCTT
>JAABNY020000039.1:850826-870261 GCA_015164015.2 Brevimyrus niger
CGCTGGCAGGGGAGCTGGGGTGGGTGGGGGGGGGTGGGGGGGGGGGTGGGGGGGGGGGGGGGGGGGGGGGGGGGGGGGGGGGGGGGGGCATTTGGCTTTTATTTTTCTATCTGAAGCTCTGAGGATTGGCACATGCTTCGAGCTCCAGGGTCACAGTTTACATGGGAATGAACTGACAGAAAGCTGCCCCCCTTTTTTATTGTTGACATTGCAGTAGCATAGTGCAAAAGCAGGTCCCTGGGGGGGGTCGGGTTGTGCGGAGTACAGTTCTTCAGGGGCGACACCATGGTCTGCGGGCCTCGAGGATCCCATGCTTGCTGCCCCACGTGTCTCTTAATGCTGTCAAAAAGTATCACTCTGATTGAATGGAGGTGTCTGTAATTTGGCGATCCCGCATCTTTACATTGTACTGTGGCGGCAATATCGAGATCACTGGGTAGGTCGCAGGCACAATGTTCATGTCTTTCCTGTCTGCTTATGATGTCCAATGGGTGAAACTGGTGCTTAAAGAGGATTGAAATGGTAGCTTCAGATGCTGTCCTGATTGGTGTATAGGTGTGTTTGTTTCTTGTCTTGGACCGGACGGTTACGGTATTCATAACTATCACAAACATCCGTCATTGTGGGGACATAACATCTTTCCGACTTGATGCTGTGTATAATTCGCATGTCCTCTCACTGCACAACGAATTCCCGTTCCGAATAACGCAAAAGTCCTCACCGCAGTTTAAATCACAGACACGCACTTGCCGCGATCATTGCACTGTGCATGAAGCACAGCAGAGCACCTTTCTTGAGTTGGTTATAAAACACAAGTGTCACTTCTGTGGAAAGCTTAACCCTGAAGGGGTGGAGCAGGAATCCTGCAGCTAAGCATGCTGGGAATCTCCGGGCCTGCCGCCTCGCACCACGCGGATCCAGATCTGTGCTTTAACTTAATATGATCCATTAACTTGTCTTTGTTTTGCTTGTGGCAATGAAATCAAATACAAATCTGACCATAATTACCATTTGGATTTCTTTTAAATTGTTAATTATTTGGGTTGGGTCATTTAAAATGGGTTCCTGTGTTCTTAAGTCATGATAAGTAAGTCAGAGCACTTAATAATTTAATAAAGACTTGTGTTTGTTGAAACGCATCCCTGAAGAATCTTTCGCGACTCTCAACATTTACAAATGGATTACAAATCAGAAGGTCGGCAGTTTGAACCCGGCCCCGGTACGTCCGTGGGTCCAGTTCCGTTGGCGCCGCTACAGGTGGCTGCCCTTCTCGGACAGCTTACTCTACAAAGAGCGAGCTGGGGGAGGCGTAAAGATACTTTATTGATCCCCGTGGGGAAATGATCGATATTATTATTATTGTTATTGGGAAGACTGAGCCAGACTGAGGGAGATCCCAACACACAAAACTCTGGAGGTGCCCCTCAGGGGTCGGGCTGGGAAGCCTGGCTGGCCTTTATATAGACCTGGAATTTCTTTAAAAAATAATAATAATAATCTTGAGATTGTTAAATGCAGTTATGCCTTGCACACAACATGTGTATTTATACCTTATACCACTATAAAATACTGTTATGCATTTTGCGAGGACCAAATTTCCCAAAACCACAGCAGAAAACAATAAGCTTTACTTATATCACTATATCACTGCTAGGCTGAAAAAGCAGATTTTATCTGAAGGCTTCACAATTGATCAAGTCAAGGAAGTCATTAGTTTGGTTATCAGAAAACAATACAAAAATAAAACATGGAGTTCTCGGATACAGTGCTCGAGTCTTGGGACGCTTGTTTAATTCAATTTAATGAAATGTATTTTAATAACAAATATCGTTACTTTATTCATTTGCAAAGACTGTAAATCATTAGAAACAACCAATCATATTAATATCAAAATAGCTAGAATTTCACAGTCTAAAAATCGACTATTAAAATGTCTGTGTGGAAGATATGTTAGACAGTTGCTTGTCAATGGAGTTTTCCTGTGAAACCAATAAATTTGTGCTATTTTTAAGCAAATGTCCTAAGACTTTCTGTGAACACTATAGCAATCACAGCCAATAAATTGGTGTTGGTGGAACGCTGTGGTACTGATCTTAAGCAGATGGCTTTATATGTGACGTAAAGTCAATTACAGAACTAGCACCTTATGATGAATAATGATTGCAAATGTTCTGTGCTTATGCTGCTAATGTTGCTTTGTACCTTTTTTTCTGTAAACTGGAATTGTTTTAGTTATCGAGGACCATTTTATTTTGCTTGTACCGTGGTCATCTGGTTTTCAGAGGGGTCTGTCTTTGATTAGAAATTTAGCAGGTAGGTTTTTTTTCTCAGTAATTGTCATTTTAAGTCTCGGAAGAGGCAGAATGTTTCACTCGTGTTATCAGGGAACCTGGTAAAATTTCCATGTTAGTTGTCTAATGGACAATTACTGAATTACTATATGAAACTGAGATTTTAAAAGTATAATCTGTATTTTTGACACTTTGCCTATGGATGGTATTTGTGGATTGTTGACGTTTCTACCAAATGTTACACAAGAAAAATAAATAATGTTTGATTTTCACAATTGTGACTTGGAAGTGTCTTTATCATAACAAACGCTCTATTATTCCTGCTATCTGGAGCCCCACATATGCACCAATGACACATCTGTGCAAATTACTCAACATTTTAATACACAGATAAATCACATCCATTATCTGTGGTAACGTGTATCTAATTTCATTGCCGTAAACTTGTACCAAGTCTTTGCATTTCAAGACTTAACACAGGCCAGTGGTACCGACACCAGTAACCTCCTGAGACCCCATCCATTCATTTATGTCCATTGTAGTGGACGTTTTGTTTTTGCATCTATCTTTTCACTGATGGAAGGAAACATATTTATTCCTGTTGTACACTAAAGTCCTGTGAAATTAGAAATAAAAAAATTGTGGAAAAATCTAAATTGTAAGATGTCTTATTTCTTCCAAAAACAAAAAAACTAAAATTGAAGGACACTTTTTTTCATTTGGTCTCAGGAGGATATACCTGTGAGAGATTAATCTAATCAAACATTGTCTTGTGAAATGTATTGGGCTTGAGTCAGAAATAAGCACAGATGAACAGAGGAAAAAGAAACAGGCCTACAGTTTTGCCTTCAGGCAGCCCAGTCGTAACAGATTTCTGCCCGCTGATTTCTTCCGTCATTTTTGTTCGTCTTTATTTAAGTCAACTATATTAATACTCCTGAAGTTGAACCTTCGTACATTTTCCTCACCCCCCCCCCCTACATAAAAAAATGGCAATTTTCAGTTTACGTTGCTATTTTAATAGGAATAATAAATTTCATAAATTGATCATAAATTTCCTGTACAAATCCGCCACGTGAATTCTAATTTATTATAATAATTTTGTTTTCAGCGCAAACTCCATTACCCACAATACACCGTGGCTAGGCACGTGCTTATTTCAATATGGCAGCTTCCAGGAGCCGTGTGAGCAGCAGTTCTAGCAGTGAAGATGATAAGGAAATTCAAAGAATAAAAGAGGCTTCGTGGAGTTTTACAGAACCTAACGGGATCCATGGCACTATTATACCAGGTAAAAAGTTAAGGTCCGCGTATTGTTAAAGCAGAGGAAAGCCAATAAATAGTCAGCCAAATAATCAATGTAGTAGCCAGAAGAGATATATAACTTATAATAATTTCTTATTATAATCATTTTAACTTAGTCTTTAATGTTATAACTACTTAGATTTCATATGTTAATGTTGACCAGTCTATGTTTCAGTTTTAAATTCTCCGATAGGGAATGCTTTTTCCTCGATAAACGTTCATAGTAATAGAACATCGTCCAAACTTGTGTGCATGGTAGCCAAACTGTAGGGGGGCAGCTGGTCTGTTACCAGGATCCAGAGCAATTTCAGTAGCAGTCTGTTGAAGGTCTGCATGATGTGTAATGACCTTGTTTTGTTTGGCTCTCCATCACTCCTGGATATATTATCGTGAGTCGCCGTGATGTTTTTGTCACGTCCCGTATTTATATTGCTCTTCTTTTGTTGACTCTGGTAGCCTATACATGTAGTATTATACTGCAGTCAAGCTATCCGCGCTTCGCCGAAACACGGTCAAATCATCCGCGCTTAAAATGTGGTGCACGCATACACATGACATTACAGTATCAGCCGTACATTACGATTTAGGAATAATAACTCCAAGCGATCGCACATAGGAAAGGGGTGAGTACTCGTATGTACAAAGTACAGGGTATACTTAAATGCAATTAATGTCTTACTTGCCCATAAGGCCACTTAAAATTAATAAATTGTTTTACATGACTCAAACTTCTAAAATATTGATGAGTAGGGGATTTTATATTTTATATTTTTAGCGAAAAGACGAACGGCAACAGGGATACACTAAAACTAGAAAATTAAACTTTAATTTGTCTGTATCTCAACAAATACAAGAAAAGAGAAACCTTCAAAACAAATGCCTAGTCTAAGTGTTAAATGGTCTTGCCACACAATGGCCCAATAAAAGCGTCCTCCTGACAATAGCAAAACAACAGCACTTCCATTGTTTCAAACCTCAATGAGGGTCACTATTATTGGACCACCCTACAAGAGACCACTTGCTCACAGTGCACAGGATCTCTGACAGTTTTTGAGGTGAAAAAAACGGATTTTTTGAAAAATATAAAAAAAAATCGAGGCGGCACCAAAAAATGAGGCAGGCGGCCATGTAAAACAATTTATTAATTTTAAGTGGCCAAATGTATGAACAAGTCTTATGGCAGCTGAAAGGGATGTACCAGAAATCTTTATACCTTAATGGTGAAAAATGAGCTTGGCTCATATATACCAGCACATATAATGTAAACCCATGTATTTCAAAGTGGATTTTCTTAAAAATGGTACAGTAAAAGTTGACCAAATTTGGTAGAGATATAGCCCAGGTCCTTGCCTTTCAGGAGGTACCAGATATGTTTGTATCTTATGGGATAATCCTGAGAAATGAGCTGTCAAACCCGGCTCATAACATAAAATTATATGGATTTTAAAGTGCAGTATTTTAAGTGGTATATTAAATCTGTCCCGATTTGTTTAGGGAATAGCCTTGAACGGTCCCTTTCAGCTGCCATATGACTTGTTGATACATTATGGGCAAGTAAGACATTAATTGCATTTAAGTATACCCTGTACTTCGTACATACGTTTACTCACCCTTTTCCTATGCGCGATCGCTTGGAGTCTGTTATTTTCCTAAACCGTATTGTATGGCTGGCACCGTAATGTCATGTGTATGCGTGCACCTCACATTTTAAGCGCGGATGTTTTGACCGTGTTTCGGCGAAACGCGGATAGCGTATACGTCTATAAACCTTTGCTGGTAAACAGTTAACAATTGATCAGAAAAATATAGTAACACAAAATGGTACTATTTGTTTAGGTGGAGATTCTAAAGACCAGCCAAGTCGTCGGTAAGTTCCGTTTTTATCCGAAACTCGTTTTATGCGTAATACTGAATAACTTTGTAATTCACATGGTAATTCTGTACTGAATTTTTCCCCAGGATTAATGTGTCCCGGCACGAACACGACGGCAATGAACTCCAGACAACCCCTGAATTTCGCACACATGTCGCGAAGAAACTGGGATCCATGCTAGATAGGTGCGTGTTGAGGGCGAACGAGAAAAAAAACGTTAATGTCAGATCTAATGGACAACAGAGTTGGCGGTAGGGGCACACTGCTGGTCCCATGTCAGTAGAGTGTGGCACCCCTCCGGGCTGCAGAAGGGAGTCAGACAGCCGTTGTATCCTCCCCTGCAGCAAGTCGCCCCACAGCTGTTGTAACTGGCCCTGCAAATTGGCACTGGGACTGAGTTGATGTCCGAGCTGATCCCACACATGGACTTTGATTTGTCGCATGTTGATTGGATCAGTGGGGCTGTCACCTAACATGCTGGCCCGCCATGTTCACAACTTGCACGCCCTGCCAAGTCACATGGTGATTTTTCCACCGAGTTCAGTTTCCTCTCACGATTCCTGGAAATTCAGTTAGGATAACTGGCTTCCCTGAATTGCCAGCAGTATGTGAAATGGGAATGTTAGCTTGCGGATGTATGTGCGATGGACTGGCGTCCCGTCCGGCGTGTCCCCGGCCTTACGCCGCCTGGGAGAGGCTCCAGGCCTCCCTGACTGGGAGAAATGCTTGAAATGTGGATGGTGGACGGACTTATTGAATTGTCAGTCTCATTCTTTGTATTACAAGTTACATTTCAGATGGTACCAGTGCAGAATTCCAGAGGACTCCAAGGCTGGACCATGGGGAAGATGATGATGACGAAGATGATGATGGTAATTGGGGGAATACAGAATGTGGGAGTTAGGATGCAGACTGATTGAAATGAACTCATACCTCAAACTGAAGTATCAGTGAGTAAGTTACTGGATGTGACTCCTTGTGAAAGTGTCTGCTGCACGGTTCTTGTGCATTTGCATGAATATACACACATATAAATAGACATACATATAAGATTTAGTGCTGTGAACAAGTATTCTTATTTATTCTGACACATTTTAATTATTTAAAAAAATTAGCCGGCAGCCATGTTACCCATGTGAAAAAATAACCAGAGGCTGAAACATCTTCCCATTCTTCTCCAGGATTCCGGTTGTTCTCCACCTCTGTCCCAGGCGAGGAGAACCTGAAGCCTCCGGCTCTGAGATGCCCTCTTCCCAGCTCCAGGTCAGCACCTCCCCGGCCGCGCACCGGATGGGTCTGCAGGAGCATGATCAGCTTGGAGGACCCATACGGACCTTTTGTTATGGGTGCCATGTTTGGCAGGGTGCCTGACAGCCAGCCTCCAGGGACGCGTGTTTTGCAGTGAATGGGTTCCGCTTGGGGCAGCACGGTCAAATGCTTACGGATGCTGATACCTGTGGGTTCCTGCTCTTATACCTTTGAGAAAAGTGTTTGTTTTACTTGAAATGTCTGTTTCTATGCATTTCTAAAGTCTAATATCCTGAGGCTCTGTAAATCAGATTTGAAAAGGAAATAATAATAAAAAGTAATATTCTCACTTGCTAGAAGTGGCTTCGGGAGACTTGTTAGTAAAACCTTATCCCCAGCTAAACGTGGGGCCAGCCACCACACTTCCTGTTTTCAATCAGACTTCCTCTTCCTGCAGTGACAGCGACAGCGAGATGGAGATGCGACTGCGAGAGGCTGCGGTGTCTGCGCTGGACTTTCTGCCCACTCCGGCCCTTCCCAGCATGCCTCAGCCATCCTCCTCACCGCCCGTCCCCGCTGAAAATCAAAGTACGATGAAGAAGAGGAAGAAGAAGAAGAAGAAGAGGAGGGAAGCAAGGAACGGAAGCGAGGCCTTTGTGGAGGAGAGCAGTATACGTGTCCGAATGGCAATGCAGGTGGACGCGGAGGGAGAGGCTCGTGATCGTGGCAGGAACACTGCAGATACACAGGGGGCGCTCAAGGCCACCTTGAACGCCGAGTCCACGCTGCCGCAGGAAGAGATCCCAGCAAAGAAGAAGAAAAAGAAGAAAAAGATCAGATCTGAGGTAGAGGGGTGAAGGTGGACCCCCATCAGAGGGGGGGGGAGGGGACTCAGGCTAGCACGGAGGCAGTGCTGAGAGTCTCTTAAAGAGACTGTGTAGGGCAGCCACAGACGCAGGCTCACACTGGCATCAGCAATAAAGGAAGAGCTCCCACGACCTGCGTGTGATTCCTTTAATTTTCCGTTACAAACAGTGATCATCTCTACATGTGTTACTGTGGTTTTGCAGATGTGTTAAACGCTGACAGTGGGCTAATGTAGCTGTCGCATGCTTGCTGGGACGGTAATGTCGGTCTCGCAGGGAAAAGTTACTGTGAACTTGGCACTTTGGCCTTAATACTGAGGCTCTCCGCTGCCGTCCATCGTCTGGCGTCATTAAATGAGCTCCCTCCATCCTGCGATGTGGTCCCACCCAGCTGATACAGTGCTGCTATTGTGCGGAAGAAACCATCTCTGCGGGGATATAGGGGTCGATGTCTGCCGACGGGGACGTGAGGAGGTGCGGGGTGTGCTCTTCTCCTGGCTGGGAAGTTGGATACAGTTCCAAGCCTCCAGAAGTCACTGCGGAGAGAGTGGAAGACGGCAGCTTATAGGATTTATTCTGGGCTTTGGGAAGTTTTCGGGAATGAAGTGTATTTGGAGGTTGTTGGCAGTAAGCTGAAATGTCACCCCCGTTTCCATCATGAATTGTGGTCCCGCGGTTCCATCTTTGTCAGCGTGTAGCATAGAGGAGCCTGCCTGACTTGTGTTTGGGAGTGTTGCAGGCAGGCTGGCATGGTGTGGGTCTCGCATGAACATCACCTGGTGCTGGGGAGTTTGATGCCAGGTGGAGAGAGTCCTGGAGGGCGGGGTCTGACTGGTCCTCGGGGTCCGTGGCCAGAATCTGACAGACGGGGTGACACTTTTCTCAGCTTCTCAAAACACGATGCAAACTCGAGAAACAAACAACTAGGATTTAAAAGTAAGATTCCCATGTCACTGTCCTGGCGTGAGACGTCTCCTTTTCGTACCCGCAGGCCATTATTTCCCTCTTTCTATTTGGCTTGCAGCCGTTATTAAATTCCTGCTTTTGATTGGCTTGCAGCCGTTATTTGGTTTCTGTTTCTGATTGTCTTATGGCCATTATTTCACCCATGTTTCTGATTGGCTTGGAAGCATTATTTTACCCATTTCTGATTGGCTTGCAGCTGTAATTTCACCCCTGTTTCTGATTGGGTCTCTGACTGTGGTGGGCGGGCCTCTACCTGTCTTACAGCAGTGAGGCTGGTGAGGGTCCCGATGCTGTTGCTGTCGGCAATTACCATGGCCTGCGACAGGAGGCTGGAAGGCGTGTACGAGGACAGCTCGGACTTACTGTACACTGGAAACGCGGCAGGAGAGATGTGTCATTGGTTGGTTTTGATCACGCTCCTCCCCGCACCCCTGCCTTCCCACCTACACAAATGCGTCTCCATCTTGCTCTTACTGTGACATGGGAGAGGTGCCATTGTTGCCATAAAGGAGCTAGGGCCCATGTGACTAGGGAACTGCTGCGCGATTGGCTGTTGGTGAGGCGCGTGGAGCTGCTGCTGAAACGAGATTGGCTGGAGGGTGGTGAAGCCGCCTCCCACGTTGTTAATGACTGGGACAGTCTGAGGCTGAGCTGACGTTAAACCTTGGAAGAAGTATGATAGAAATTCTAGAAATCCTGTTCGGAATGACCACATTGCCCTGACATTAATGTGCAATAATAGAGGAAATTTAAGCTTGCATGACATAGACATAAAGGGATCTACTTAAATTAGTTCCAAGTCAAATTGCATGTTAAAACATCTCTGATATTGACAGCCTATTGGCCTGTTACACACAGTAAATCACAGCATCCGATCACCCTCTGGGAGAGGTCACGTGATCAGGTCAGATTACCAATTAGAAGCGAGGGTTCCCCCAGGCTCATGACGCTGGGCAGGGAGGCCATGATCAGGCCCTGCGGGGGGGCAGGGGATGCCGAAAGGCTGTGTAGGGCTGTTAAAGTGCTGACTGGGGGGAGCGGCCCACCCCCTGACACCTGGGATAGAAATGGGGGGAGAATGTCAGCACATCTTTATGGTGGACTTTTAATTAACAGCTAATTTGCAGTTTGATCTTGGTGGCTTATCCTCCAACCAATAGTCTGGGAGTATATTTGACGAAGGCTTTCAACTATTTACCAAATAAAATTTACCTACGCACCAAATCAAATTATTTTTCAAGTAATTTACATAATGATTCATCAGTATAAAGATGAAATGAAATAAATTCAATTCATTGTACCACAAACAACTGTAACTGGAGTTAAATGCTTTATCATTCTTTACCCAGAAGTGCTCTATAAATCATTTGTCTGTTTTCCCTGCATGTGTTTATTATCCATTATGTAGCACGTAGAAGTGAAAGTGAGGAATGAAGCTTGGCGAGGCGGTGGCTGGGGGGGGGGGGGAGCTCACTGGTTTGTGATGCGTCTCCAGGAGGGTGTGGCTTGGCTCCAATTGGACAGGGCTGAGCACTGGGCGTGGCCCCGTGCTCCTGTCTCCATGGTGACCCTCACCTGCCACCTGCTGGCCGTATTTCATGTCTTGAAGAGATCGATGAGAGGAAGACGCAAAATGAGAGGGTGCCTGAGAGAGGATGGCGCCCGTGGATTAAGGGAAGCTTCCGCGACGGCTTCCGGTGTCGGTCAGTTACCGTGCGTGGGGCTCGCAGCGAGGGTGTTGGTGGAGGAGCTGGCCGACTGGCTGCCGAAAGGCACGTCGAGGGCGAGCTTGTGGCGGAAGGCCTCCTCCTTCCGACGGTTGGCGAACCAGTTATAAACTCGCACCTCCGTCACGAGGTTCGAGCCCAGGCCCGCGAGCTGAGACGGGGAGACGCCCCGCTGCAGACACTCTGCCCTGCGGGCGGAACACTCACCCTCAGCGAGTGACACCGACACTGAGCCTCTCACGGCGCAGAAGTAACACTGACACCGAGGAAAAAAACACCGGGGCATTTTAACACTGAAGCAGTAACACTGATACGAAGGGAGACAGAAATTAAACATTAAAAATGGGGAAACTTGCCCTGGAGCCGGAGCATCGTAAGGGACCCGGACACGCACTGAAACGCCCCTCCTTCACATTTTCTACTCTCTCGCTCCTTTTTTCAGCCACATCCCCCCATTCCTCCCCTTTACCTGTTGCACTCCTCCACCAGCCCCTCCCTCTCTTCCTTGCTGGGGTTCTTCTGCCGCTCGTAGGCCTGGAACAGGATCTGCTGGGAGGCGGGCCCCCACTTGAACCTGTTCCTGCGGCCCTTCCTTGTGTCATCACCGGGCTCCTCCCCCAGGGTGACCCCCCGGCTGGCGTTGCTGAACTCTGCCGTGCGGAAGGGAAGCGCCCAGGCGGTCATGCTCAGTGTCACTATTGACTTTAAGCGAGGTTAATATGAACCATCACTGCACCATTGCCTGTGCATTTGGCTTTATGAATCAGGCTAAGCTGTTTTTCCAGTCAGTGGTGAAAGGCTGCCCCGCATTTGATGTACACACAGAGAGATGATCGTCAGAGTTGCATAGTACTCACGCTGAGTGATCTCCGCCTGCCTCCGCACATACCAGCTGTACAACGCCGCCCTCTTCTGGTTCTTCATGGGAGTGCCCTTGTTCAGGTGCTGGGAGAGGTGCGACTGGTTCAGCCCAGTGGACTCCACCACCTCTCTCTGGGGTAGGTTGTGCTGCTGCATGTAGCTCTTGACCAGCTTGGCTACGCGCCACGGATCTTCCCTGTAACATTCGCGCGCGACTCTGAGTGGCAGGCAGGACGGGACTGGAGGGGCCTTGCTGTTGAGCTCTAAAAGAGGCTACTTAACTTCAAGTGCTTCAGTGAAGTGCAGATGTTAAAGAAAAGACTGTAAACTCTGCGTTACACTGCGTGGATGCTTTCCAGCCTCCGCTGGCTGCAAGGGTTTAAATTTACTCATCAGTCGCCGAATTATATCTGCTTCAAAAGCGTGGCGGTCCCAGTGTGATTTCACACGCAAAGACAAATTCTTACGACAGGGTATGTAAAGATGTCACGTATATAGACATTTACCCCTTTAAATAAAGGGTGAAATAATTAATTATCCCATTCATCCATTCAAACACTCATTAATTTGTTATTGTCTTTTGAGAATGTATGAAAACCACAGTGATGAGTGCAAATGGATTTTCTGTAAGAAAACTGTCGTGAAAATTAACGGACACATTTATTTACCAAAGTACAAGAACAAAAACCTCTGCAAAGGCAAGCGAATGCAAATGAACTAATTATGGCCACAGATTCACTGTCAACTGGAAAACTGCTATAACTTATTAACTCTAAGGATGTGGTTTTAACACGGCCATTTCTCTATCTCTATACTGCCCTGTTTAGGGATATTTTTTTAGGCATTTGAAGAATGCTGTTTGAATCTGAGTGAGAAGGAGAGATCGAGGCAGAGAGAGAGACATGTTGACACAGAGATAAGGAGGGAGACTGTAGTGCAAAGTCCGGCTTTAAGGGCTCAATTCTGCTCATAAACAGCAAATAAACATGAGCACACTGGATGAAGGGGCACACACACCGATTTATGCACGTTCACCAGAACACGATCACATAAAACACATCTGATGCACAGCCTCACTTGTTCACACACAGGCACACACGCTGAACTGTACACCTTCACTGGAACACGCTCACGCGAAACTCACTTGTTCTTCTATGTTTCGTTTTCCCACGCTGATATGCTCAGTGTGACACACTCATACCTACCGGCTTAAAGGGCAATTCACAGTCAGGCTAAACATTTACGTTCCACATTAAGTGTAACGCCTAAACCCCACAAGGTTTTCCAGTAAATAGCAGATACTTGAAGCCAGTTTTACATTACAACTGATTCGTAATCAAGCGGGCAACACAAAAGTGAGTTAGGGAAGCATTACGGAGAGCGAGATCAGAAAGCCTCTTCTCGACTTTAGTGCTGTAGAGAGATCCCTGAGCCACAGAGGGGCAACCTTCTCTGTTAATCTTAAGCCATGCGTGTAGCTCATTAATTACTGGACCAGAAATGGCCACAGAATAACGACCGGATGGGTAATTAGTAACCAGAAAAGGAGGAACTCCATCCTTTATATGCATCCCATGGACAGAGGGATCCGGGAGTCGAGGAGAAGAGATGGAAAGAGAAGGGGGGGGGCAGCCGCCGCAGGATCAGGACAGAAGACATGTGGGGGTCTGTCTCTCCTCGGATTCGGTCAAGAGAAAGAAGAAGGAGAGCCAGCGTGAGCTGTACTTTTGGAGGTTTTTAGCTTAGTATTTAAAAGTCAGAAATGTAGACAAAGACGGGCTTATGATAAGCAGGGAGCTGCTGTCAGTTCACCATCCATGAGCCCTGAGCTTAGCCTCCACCAGATGAGCCTAATCCAGGGGTCGAGAGACTTACTGCAGCAGCTGGTCCACCTGGGCGCGTTGTCTGGCCGCCTCCTCCGGGGGCAGTATCTCCAGCTCCCTGAAGATGGGCGGCAGGAACTCCTCGTCCCCCTCCTCGGAGCTCTCCGCACCGCCCCTGTCGGCCGAGCCGTCGCCCCCTCCTGCGGCCGCCCTGTCGCGTTCCAGCTCCCCCAGAGCCTGGAGCAGGAGCTCCCGGGACAGGCCGGAGCCCAGCAGGGCCCAGACCAGCTGCTCCTGCAGGGCTGAGAGGCGGCGCGGGGTAGTGGGAACCCGCCGCTCCTCGCCATCCATCGCCGCTCCTCCCCTGCGCCCCACCCCCACGTCCCTAATGCTGCAGGTAGCAGATGAGCGGCGCACACGCACACCCTACACGCACTTGCTCTCTCACTTGGCGCAAACACACACACACACACACACACACACGCGCGGATCAGAAAGAGAGCCCCCCCCCCGCAGACGCTGCCCAAGGCTGGCGGCTCTCGCTGCGTGACGCCGACACGACGACGCAGTTCCCTCCGCTCCCCATCGGCTCGTCCTCCCCTGCCCAGCGTAACACCTCTCGCCTCCACCTGCCGCTTCACTCTGCGAGCTGTTTATTTCCCACCCTGCTCTCCTGCTCTGCTTGGTGAGTGCCTTGCTCTCCCTTTCTGTCATTGAACTTTGCCCTTGGACAAAGTGCACTGTCTGAGCAGGCCAGTAAAATCAAAATAAATGTCATGCTCCATTTACGTGCCCACGCACACCCATACACACTTCTGTTAACTGACTAACGTTCTTCTCTTTTACTGGTTTTAGAATAGTTTGCATGTTTTCAAAAATACTCAAATTAACTGGATACAATTTTTTGAGTGAAAAATGTACCTCCTATAGGACCCAGACTCTGACACTGCCGTCAACAGGCAGAAACAAACACAAATCCAAATATAAAACAATATAGCCAGATATAGGCAGATCAGTAGAATTGAATAGATCAGAATAGAATGCTTCTCTTGTAACTGCACGGGTACAATGGGATTCTGTTTGCAGATTCTGTACTCCATGCTTTTTACCGATACAGTAAAATTACAGGAAAAGTAATAAAGTAGAGCAGAAAGATAAGAAAATGGCATTAGTAGTAAATAATAAATAAAGTACCTTGAAAACCAGTACAGTATGAAAAAGCAAATAAATAATTTTAGCAGATGATTTGGAGAGTAAACAAAATCAAGCAGTACTGTACTGACAGAATGTGCAAGCCAGGGGTAGGCAGTCCTGATCCCGCGGTGCCGGTATCCAGGTTTTCTATGCTGCCTGAGGACTTACTATTTTCCTGAGATCAGGTGCTTAACCAGAAACAAGGCAGAATTGAAAATTTGGCACTCTGGGATCAGGGCTGCCTATCCCTACCGTAAGTGGTGTAAAGTGTCCAGCCATATTGTAATACAACCACATGCTGAACTGGGGCCAGCGCTAGGGCTGGTGCCCCCATTAAATATCTATGCCCCCCTCCAATAAATGTAGCATAATTAGTTTATATAGTGTGTTCTATTTCGTTCATTCATTCATTCATTCAGCGATTCAGCTTCTGTACCACTTGTCCTTTACACTTTCATTACCTTTATACACGGTCACACCATTTGTTTGCCACTAATTAATGAAACGGGTTAACAGTGAAAACCACCAGCCACAAACACCTGAACAGTCTGGGGCGACACGGTGCTACTCCACACGACCACTAGATGGAGATCAAGTTATAGGGATTCATAATCCTACAAAAAGCCATCAGTGCCCCCCAACAAAAAACGAGATCAGTAAAGTGTGGGAGGTCCGTAAGTTGGACAAAAAGCTACTACTTTAATGGGAAAAAAACATACGCATGTTATATGTGCTGTAATTGTGACTGGGTTAAGTTGGACGGATCGTTAGGAGTCCTTGGGCGGCACCTCCACCAGGGGGGGCTTTGAACATGGGGAAAACAATGAGATTGAATTCTACTGCACACGTAAATATCTAATATTCGGAAAACCAATAAAGACAGAGTTTTGAACCGAACAAACCTAAGTATTTGTTTTATTTTATATTATATTAAATAAGGTTCAGGGAAACATTCTTACAATGTACACCATCATTTACCATTCCGGGATGAGCAACACAGGCTTACTGATGATTTATTACAGTTATAGAACTGCTTCATTTCTACATTTAATTTAAAAATTACCTTGTATTTTTCAGAAATTATCTTGGTTCTGCCGCCCTTATGCGTCTCCATTAATTGACATACGGGTATTTATAATATGGTTATGAGTCAAGGTCCCGACTGCTTGAAAGTAAAAAATATAACTTATAACACTAGTTATTATAATGATATCTGTAACAGTGACAGAAACCCACCCTTCATTGTCGGCAGCCTGAGACCATGCGTAACGCTGAAAGTGATACTCTTCCTTCCTGCCTGCGCTGTAGAAAACCTTTTCATTCATTCACCAGGTTCACTCATCTGCTTCTTTCTCTCGTTCCCACACACACACTGCCCTCTCTCTCTCTCTATTTTCCCCATCTCTCTCCATCTTTCCCGCCCCTGCCCTCCGTCTTCCGTGCCAGCCTCTCTCATTCTCCCTCTCCTCTCTCCGCACCCTCCTCCCGGCTGATCTCTCACTTCACCTCCCCACCCGGGACGGCTTTCTTTTCTGCGATCGCTTGGTAATCGGACCTGCGGGGGGTAGCTTGAGTTTCCACGTTCCCAGAGAGCGAGACAATCTCAGGCTCGCTGAGCCGCCGCCCCCCGCTTCTCTCCCGTACTCTGCCTGCCCTTTCCCTGATTTTATCTGTCATGGTAATTTAACGTTATATGAGCACTCCCATGTCGACTAAAAGGCTATCAAGCCCGCTCTTTCGGAACATTGCTTAGCAGTGTGGGTGACCATTACTTGTTCTGTAATTATACTTTTCTCGAATCAACTGGCGCTTTCATCATCCCTGTAGCTGACTATAATGTGTAGGTTCCAATATTACGTTATTTCACCATGTCCCGCCTGATACAACACGTTTCACCCTGATTCCCCCATGAGGTCAGTCTGCAATACCATTTTTATCCAGAAGGGGGCCATTCTTGCTCTGCAAGGCCAAACTCGACAAATCTGGTAAAAGCAAAATTATAGGTCTAGCATCTAGCAAACAGTGATCAATATAAACACAACTATCATCCATTAATCAGAAAGCACAGCATGGTTTTTCCAGTGTGACACGTTTATTTATAATATCATATTTGCTGCCTGCTCAATGTGAGGTAGCTGTTAATTTTTGTTAAAAGAAAAAATTGCAGTATCAACATTTGACATACATAACATAGGGGGCAGACCAAAGCCGCACCCTGGACCCAGGCATCGGTGGAGGGGGAGCTTGCAGGCGAGCGCCTGGTGACTGGGTATCTACCCATGCTGCTCGGCTGGGCAAAGCCCAAAAGACTTACCTGGGTCCACCCCCCTGTGGGCTCACCACCTACAGGGGGAGCCGTGGGGGTCAGGTGCGATGTAGATCCAGTGGCAGTTGAAGGCGGGGGCCTTGATGGACCAATTTTCGGCTACCAAGACTGGCCTATGGCACATGGAACGTAACCTCTCTGGTGAGAACGAAGCCTGAGCTGGGAGATACCAACTGGATATAGTCAGGCTCACCTGACCACATTACTCAGGTTCTGAACTGAACTTCTGGAAATGGGGTGGACTACATGCCACTTTGGAGTTGCCCATGAGGAGAGACGCCAGGCAGGGCTAGGTCTGCTTATAACCCCCCGGTTCAGGGCCAGTACATAGGGGTTTGCCCCAGTGAATGAGAGGGTCGCCCCCCTTAGACCCAGAGGAAGGGCTCTTACTGTTGTCTGCCCATATGATACAAACCCCAGTCCAGAGTAGGTGGCCTTCTTGGAGACCTTGGAGGGGGGGGTTCTGGAAGGTGCTCCTTCTGGGGACTCTATTGTTCTGCTGGGGGACTTTAACACTCATGTCGATAATGACAGTGGAACCACGAAGGGTATTATTGGGAGGAATGGCCTGCCTGATCAGAAGCTGAGAGGTGATCAGTTATTGGATTTATGTGCTAACCACAGTTTATCCATAACGAACTCCATGTTCAAACATAAGGGTGTTCATAAGTACACCAGAGCTCCCCAGGATGCAGTTCAATGATCATTTTGTAATCATATCGTCGGATCTGCATGTTTTGGACACTCAAGTGAAAAAAATTAGCTGTTAGATGAGCTGTCAACTGATCAGCACCTGTGGTGAGTTGGGTCAGATGGTGGGGGAATGTGTCGGATAGACCTGTCAGACGCAAACGTAGATACCTACAGCCGATCCAGCAGGGAGCTTGAATGCACCCTGTTCATTACTTCCACTTTTCATTTATTTACTTAGCGAGCACCTTTGTGTATGTTGGGCAACATACAAGTATATGGGGTATGCCTAATCACACACACCCAAACCAATGCCTAATCACACACCCAAACCCATGTCTAACAAGAATCAGCTTTATTCGCCAAGTGTGCTGGGGCACGCAAGGAATTTGCTTCCACCTACTAGAGACTCCCTAGTATATAGACAATAAATGACACTATACAAACAATAAATTACACTATGCAAGGAATACATTTTGAAATATAAACACATAAAAATATAAACAAATATAACACTGTCCAAGAATAAGGTGCAAGGTTGAGTGCAAACAGAGTTTTAGGGGGGAAAATGTACAGAATGCAGGTGACACGGCTTAGCTGTTTATGAGGGTGATGGCCTGAGGGAAGAAGGTGCTCCTGTGTCCGGGGTTTGACGGATCTGCAATGATTTTATCTGTCCGTTTCCTAGTCCTTGTGTAGTACAAGTCCTGGATGGAGAGCAGGGGGGCACACGCACCCTCCTGTCGGAGCCCACAGGTGGCTGTTAACCGGGGACCCTCACTGCTGTCCCCTGTCACCGTATTCCCGCTCTGGCTCCTTCCGGGACCCACGGACGGCTGTCCCCTGTCACCGTATTCTCGCTGTCTCCTTCCGGGACCCGCGGACGGCTGTCCCCTGTCACCGTATTCCCGCTCTGGCTCCTTCCGGGACCCGCGGACGGCTGTCCCCTGTCACCGCATTCCCCCTCAATCTTAGCTCATGTCCCATCAAAGCACGAGTGACATCCAGATACTTTTGATGGTTTCGTCTAACAAGAATAGTACCAATGATTTCTTTCTTTCTTTCTTTCATTTGGATATTCTTAAGCTATTGATCAGTTAAGCTAGTTAGGGGGGAGGGGGTATCTCCATTTTTTAAGGATATTGGCATATGGCTTAGTCTGTGTGTAATCTACTTCAGAATGAAAACCTTGCACATCCAGACAGATGAAACACGGACTCTGTCTGTCTGTCTGTCTCTCTCTCTCTCTCTCTCTCTCTCTCTCTCTCACACACACACACACACACACACACACACACAAGGTAGTCTTCCTATCTATATTGGAACCGTCCATTCATTTCTATGGGAAAACCCCTAATCCCATTCACAACACCCTTAACCCTTACCCATCCCTAACCTTAACCATAATTAACCAACCCAGATACAAAACTTCTGGCATTTTTACTTTTTTGTTTGCATTCACAGATATTTTATAAAACTGAGGTTATCCAAATGGGGACCTCAAAAGTAGGGAAAATTCAGGTTTTACTACACTGTCGGGACAATTGGGTCATCAAATGTTATCTCCGCAACCCCCCAACCCCCCACCCCCCACTCACACACACATACAAACATTTGCCAAGTGCACTATTTCTTGCCTGCCTCTCTGAACACTGGTACAAACAGTTCAGCCGCCTGAGGGAAAACAGGGAGACACTGGACTAAGGCCTTAGGATTTGGTCCCAGGACCTTAAAAGGTTAAAGGCCACGTGCACAAAGGCCCCTTGACAGGGAGTTTGGCGGCGGCCGGGAAAACAAAGAGTGACACGCCTTTGAATGGACAAAGTGTTCGCCTGTGTCACTGTGACAGTGTGAAGGAGAGCGCCCCCTACCACTGCGTCTGTTCATAATCTTCTAAGCCTGGGGTGGCCCCAAAGCACCCAGACAATAACACCAGCCCGTGTGTGTCTATGTGCTCTGTAAGCCTCAGCATCTATCGCTCTTAATGCCGGGCACTTTCTGCATGGCAATGACCTTCTTACGTTCAAAAGTCATCAAAAAAAAAAAAAAATGCAGGAACTTTAAATGTATCCTTCTGCATTTGCTCCTTTGGCCGTGTCCCAGCGCCGCCATGGCTCCCCCCCCCCCCCCCCCCCCCCCCCCCCCCCCCCCCCCCCCCCCACCTTCTCCCCCCACCCCCCGACCACCCCCCCCCCCCCCCACCCCCCCCCCCCCACTCGACCTCTCCTCCCTACTCAACATCACCCCCTCCTACTCAACATCACC
>JAABNY020000039.1:901471-914954 GCA_015164015.2 Brevimyrus niger
GGCTCCTATATCACATGTAACCACCGAGGTGAAGGTCAGGCTCCTATATCACATGTAACCACCGAGGTGAAGGTCAGGCTCCTATATCACATGTAACCACCGAGGTGAAGGTCAGACTCCTATATCACATGTAACCACCGAGGTGAAGGTCAGGCTCCTATATCACATGTAGCCACCGAGGTGAAGGTCTGGCCTCTCTTATTTACACCCTTGTGGTTTAATTTGGTGCAGATGTCATGACTTGTTTCCTTCTGTGCCATTCAGTAATGGAAAAAACTGTATAAAATCCAGTTGTCTTGGGGAACTTAGAGAAATGATGTAAAAATAATGCTTCTCTGTGAGTAAAATGTTGAAGGGTGATGGAGAGTCGCCGAGTCGTGATATAAGATGGGCTTCATCCGGCTTTACAGGCTATCCAGGGTTCCAGGCTGCCACTTACGCCAGTCGCACCTACGCTGGCATCACCCCTGGATACACCTACCAGTTCCCTGGTAAGTCCCCAGCACTCCCAGTACACAACTGTTCAGCGTAAACTCAACACATCACATGGTCCTGGTTGTCAAGGAAAAAGGGACAGAGTTGGTGTATATGTCTGACTGTGTGTATGTCACTTGCAGTGCGTAAATGTAAAGCTCTGTCATATTTCTGTCCTAGAATTCCATTTAGAAAGGACCCCACTTCTGACATCGCCCCACCCTCCTGAGATCACAGGTCAGTCACCTGTGCTGGCTTTTACACGCAGCAAGCCTGGCAGTTGGTGTAATGCTGCCACCCAGTGGCAAGAAGCATAATTACCTATCCTTCTCTATATTGTGCCCAGCGACAATCGATTCTGCCTAACTCTGTAAGCTACTTTAAGTGCAAACATGCTTGTACTTACCACTGAGGACACCGAGGTCAAGTTGTAAGATTGTGCTCTACACGCCAATATCCACGATCCCCTGCAGGGCACATCTAAGGAGGGCTAACACTTCTGACCTCAGGATTTTAAACATTCTGACTACGGCCCTGGATACAAACTAACATGTCTCACCTCACAGCACAGAATGGTGTGCTACTTTTCAATATAATGTTGAACAGTTTAGAATTTGACTTGCTAATGCAGTTGAAAACATACATATATTATAATACTGGCCTTTTTGGGGGGGGGAAAAAAACATTTATAGCTGCTGGTAATAATTAAACAGAGCATGTTTCAGAGCTTAGTTGTACTCACTGCCTGATTGGCTGCTTCATAGGCTCTCTGCCATTCTCATTGGCTCCTCTCTTTTTTTCCCGCCTACCTTTACAGCCATCCCTCTGACAGCTTATGGACCAATGGCGGCAGCAGCGGCAGCAGCTGTGGTTAGAGGTACAGGTAGGGGGCACTGCTGCTCCATTTCATTACTATGACTATTTTACAGTTTGGCTTTCTGACATTGAATGTCATATAATAAGGACAGTGCAGTGGCTCACTGGGTAACACTGTGGTCTCACACCTCCAGGGTTAAATGTTTGATTCCTGCCCCCAGTTCTGGGTGGTTTGCATGTATATTTTTGTGTGCGTGGGGGGTGTGTGTGGCTCTGTAGGTCAAGATACTGTGCTTGTGGTCAGACAGTTACTGGGTCAAATCCAGTGGCTGCCAGTGTTTTCATGCTTGGACCCTGGAAGGCGGCCCTTAAGCTGTGTTCGCTCCAGGGACTGGCTGCCCCTGCTTTGAGAAACGTGTAACCGCAATGTAACCGCGAAATGAGGTGGACTAGTGTATCTAAATTGCTGCGTTTGCATTCTGGCCAGAGCGTTTTGTTCCCTCTGCTTTTTCCGACACACAGTGTCATGCATTTTAATGTGATCCATATGAACAGGTTAACAAGCAGCCTTAGTGTGTCCATGTTCAGATTGAGCAGTGGAAGCCTGCTTGTCCGTGACTGTGGCCGATGTCATACGCCGCGCGATCCAACACATGAAAGATACATATGAAACAACTACTAATGCAGTATGATACTATTCACCCCAACTGAGATGCATCATTGGATACGCCTTAAGAAACAGTGTAGAGAGGAGGAATCAATCCAAATATAAAATTATTGGTCACATTTCTAGGGGCCTCTGCTTATAATGATATGTTTTTGTAGTCCTGGCTGTGTGCTGTGACACCCGCCGCCACTGGACTCTAGATGCAGTGGAGCAGTGTTCTCTGGACTGACGAATCACGCTTCTCTGTCTGGCAATCCGACAGATTCTGGGTTTGCCGGTTGCCAAGCGAACGATACCTGTCTGACTGCATTGGGCCACGTGTAAAGTTTGGTGGAGGGGAGATTATGGTGTGGGGTTGTTTTTCAGAGTTTGGGCTTGGCCCCTTAGTTCCAGTGAATGGAAGTGTTGTTGCTGCAGCATTTGAAGCCAATTTGCACAATTTAATGTTCTCAACTTTTTGGGAAGTTCTAACATGACTGCGCTACCAGCGCATAAAGCAAGGTCTATAAGGACACGGATGAGCGAGTTTGGTGTGGAGGACTGGACCACTGAATAATTACTGGCTGATTGAGAGGTCATCCCAAAAACCTGCACCCAGACTGGCCCTCAATGGAACAGCTTCCCCACCCCCGGTGTACGGCTTGCTCTCATGCTCTGTGCAGTGCAAGACCAGCTGTGTACAGTTTAATCCTCACTCTACGCAGTGTAGGCGTCATCCTGTGCAGTGTAGGCCTCACTCTGCACAGTTTAGGTCTCACACTCTGGAGTTTAGGCCTTGTTTTGTGCAGTGTAGACCTCACTCTTTGCAGTTTAGGTCACTGTGCACCGTACACCTCACACTGCAGTAGGCCTCACACTGTGCACCGTACACCTCACACTGCAGTAGGCCTCACACTGCGCACCGTACACCTCACACTGCAGTAGGCCCCAGTCTTTGCACTGTTGGCCTCGACCTGTGCGATCTAGGCCATGCTCTGTGTAGTAGGCCTCACTCTGCCTGTCTGGTATAGGCCTCGCTGTGTGCGTTGTAGGGCCTGCTCTGTGCAATGTAGGCCTCGCTTTGGCAATCGGCTCTCTCCATGCACATGCTCTCTCTCTTTTTTTTTTTTTTCCTCCTTCCCCTTCATTCCTTCCCATAAGGCTCTGCTCCATCTCGCTCAGCCGGCTTCCTGGGTGCCAGCAGCCCGGGGCCTATGGCCGACTTGTATGGCGCAGCCAATCAGGACTCTGGTGTCAGCAGTTACATCAGCGCCGCCAGCCCAGCTCCCAGCACCGGCTTTGGCCACGGCCTCGGGGTGAGGGGGCCCTCACTGTCCACCGCTCCACCAGTCCTCCAACGTACTATGCTAATGTGCTCTAGCCCCTTGCTGACTGGATGGATTAATCATTTATTTAGCTCCATTGTTTTAATATTTTTACGCTGCAGAGCCGTTTGTAGTAATGTGTCCTCAGTGACCCGTCAGGTTTCTATGCCCTGATCATCCTCCGGGTCACGGCTGCTATAGGACGCATGGTTCCGCTCTGGCGCGGTGAGCAGGTCCCAGTCCCTGGCCGTGTGCCCGCAGGCCTGGAGCGCCCCCTTCTGACGCCTGTTTCCGCTGTCTCCCCAGGGCCCGCTGATCGCCACGGCATTCACAAACGGCTACCACTGAAAAGGTGACGAGCTCCTCCTCCTCATTGGTAACGCCAGATAGCGATGTCTACAGTGCTACATTTCTGTAATTTCTGTGAGATATCTCAGAGGGGCGGCATGAATTAGGGATTTCTGCCCCTGGCTAGAAGGTTGTAGGTTTGAATCCCATACCTGGGCAGGGTAACTGTGCCAGTCCTGGGCCCTTGATTAATGCTCTCCACTGCCTCAGGGGTGCAGGACGCTGCACTCTGATCCCAAAACTACCTCTCAGCATATTATATGTGTGTTTTTGTCTCTCATGGATGGCAAGATGGGATGAGCGAAGTACCACTATTCTGTTCTTTGATTGTAAAACGTGACGAGTTGATTGATGTTTTGTGTGATCAGGAGGCGCGCGGGATGAGCAGGCAGGAGGGCCGGGCCCCCAAATCCTGCTGCCCCGGCTGGACAGCATGCTACTGCCGCTGCCACCGACTCCTTCCACATGTAGAAGACTGTTCCCTTCCTGTTTTGCTCCCTCTACTTCCTGTCCGACTTCCTGTCCGATTTTTTTCTATTCTGTCATTACGCTCCTGTAGATTTCCATTTTTTGTAGGTTTAATAGATTCAGCGTAACTGATATTTTTTTAATCAACTGCATAGCATCTTAAACGAAGCGGTTAAAGAACAAAATGTACAAAAACTTTAGGAAAGCTGTTCATGTTTCTTTGCCTATTCTTTATGGCATTTTAATTTAATTGTCATTTGACTGTCTAATATTGGTTAGCTGAACGTTTTGTCAGAGCCTGAAACCATCACTGTAATGATACAGGGGGAGAGTGAACAAAAATTAGCCTAAATAAGCATAAGTATAACTTTTCTCTAGATGAATGATACTTGTGGGGGGTGGGGGGAGGGGGGGGGCACTGATCCCTGCTTGTGCAGATGTTTGATATCTCTGTGTTAGGTTCTTAATGAATTTTAACAAGTTGAAATGATCTAATCGAAATCTTTTTTACAAAAAGGTGTGCAAAAAGGATAAACGAGAATGTATATTTTGGTAGTTTTAAAGCAAAAGAACAACATTTGTAATATTAATGATGATCACAATGGTTAAGATAATCAAGAGCATATTTTATGTATTTGGTTTTAAACAATGTTTTCCTCTGCTTGTAAAATATTGTAAATATAGCTTTGTCCTTTGAATTTTACTTTTGTGGGGGGGACCACAAGGCAGGCTGGGAGTGTGTGGGGGTGGGCACCTTTTTGTGAGACCAGGAGATGATTGTATAGTTGGGGATGAAAATCTGAAGTGTTAAAGGTCAGCATGTCCCCCAGGCAAGAGGGGGGAGGCCTGAAGCAGGGGCCGCTTATCCTCCTACAGGCATGGGGACATTTCTAAAGAAACTTTTATAAAACTCCTATTTCCATCTTTCTGATACATTAAGCTTTCCACCAGAGCAGGCTGAAGTTCAGCTCTCGCACAGCTAGCTCTCCTCACGTCCCCCAGTGTCGGACGCCTTGCCCACGGTTGAGCGTGAACAGTGTGCAAGGCAGCATTACACGATGCCCTTTTGTGGTCTGTGTGGGGGGGGGGGGTCTTTTCCTGTCAGATCCTGCTGGAGACCCTCAGCTGCATTTGGTACCGATTTGCACAATTCAGCGTTGCGTTCAGATTGACTTTACAGCCCTCTTTGCTGCCGATGGACTCTGGGGGGGGCGATGAGCCTCGAGATGCGGAGGGGGCAACAGTTTGGATGGGTAAAAAGGAGGAAGAAGAGGAGGCTGTGTGTGTGAAGGGCCTACGGGAAGCTCACTCCTGAAGCTCAGTGTGGGCGGACGCAGGAGCAGCCCGTGGGCTGAACAGACCGGGGATTATGGTGAGGGAAAAATATCTGGCAACCTTTGCCTATCAAGGCGAATCCCTTCATGTGCAAAACAAAGAAAGAGCTGGATCTAAGGTCCTGTGTGCGTTTGATGTTTTGCAGATTATGGATAGATTTCGGGGAAGTCTGGGCCTTTAATGTGCTAATTGATTCAGTCTGTGGTTACATCTTATATAGCTTTTGTTTCATCCACTATGAATTATTGTTAATAATGATTGGTAAATTTAATAAATTAAGGACAAACGAAACGACTTGCTTGTTAAAGGAATTTGGGGGGGGGGGGCAGCTGCTGTTGTCGTTGTTTCCACACATCCATTGCTCACATTTCCGTAATTACTAAGGTTCCCGGGGATATTACCGTGAACCTGACACGCCCCCTTACCGCCAATGTGACAGGAGTGGGGGGTGGAGCTATTGCTTGACAAACACTTGAGCTCTTTAATGTTTTTTTGTTTATTTTTGTAATAATAATTCTCATGAGAGGATCTTGACGCTGAGACACCTGGAACCCGAACAAGAATCGTTTGCTTTCATGTTATTTTTTCCATGTACGTGTGTGTTTGTGGAAGCGGGCGGGACGGCGCTCCTGCTTTTTGGAGGTGTGAGTCTGACCCTGTGGCCTGCAGGGGCAGGACAACTCTTGGGAGCGGGGGGGGTTCGGGGAGGATTCCACGATACATGCGTTCTTTGCACTGTAACACATAACACTGTATTTTCTGTCCTGCTCCTTGCTGTGTTCCAAACTCATTCAAATTCTTAATAAATTATTTGAAAAGTCTACCGGTAGCTGTAATTCCTGAACTTGCTCTCCTCGTGTGATTTGAACTGGCGCACGCAACGCAGCGCCGAGAACACGCCTGTTAATGCGGGCCGCCGCCTCTTCAGAAGCCGCCTCTCGCTGTCATTTCCCATTCAAACACGTCGCCGCTGTTCGCGGAACAGTAACGTATATAATCGGGCTGTACATATCACCGTTTGAATTAAACTTATGGGCCCAATTAATTAAATGCATTTACATCAGCACACGATTTATATTCCATTAATTCGCATTTTAATAACTATATAGTTTGAATAACTGACTGTTACCTTAATGTGATTCTGAAAAAGAGCGTAGCCCACACGGCTCCCAGGGGCTACTTTGAAGTGCAAGGCGTGCATGGTCAGCGCGCGAAGTTTACAGAACTCCCCGGGGGGAGAGCTCACTGCGGTTTGCGTTTAGCTGCCGGGGCTCGACCACCGCGCCGCCTCGCTCTCCCACAGATCTGGACCATCTACCTTCCCCCCCCTCACCACTTCCCTCAATACAGAAAAACAAGCATATCGGCACAAACACCTGTCCCCACGCTAATTACTTTCTCTCCTCCTCTGTTTTAGGCTGAAGGGCAAAGAAAACAATACACATTGTTAATACTATAGCGTGCACCAGGGTATTGCATCACAGAATTATATGACATATTTTATATAGGCCTATGATGCATGCAGTAATTAAATGTATTATATCAATGATAAAAACATGTATAATTTAAAAACTGCATCCCGTGTCAGTGCATAGCATGCCACATTTAATTCAAAACATAAAACGGAGTTTCCTCGTAAGACAATCAGACACATCGAACCTGATGAATGTGATGCAATGAAAAAACAGTTTGCACGCTAAACAATATATTTTGCATGATATACTCACATCGTACTAAATTGAAATTAAGTTACAGAATTAAATCACAAATCAATGTAAAGTACATAATTTCCCGGGAAAATTAAATGGTTTCCAGAAATTTACGGGAAAATACGGAAATTAGGCTAAATGTAGCCAGGGAAATCACATAACCGATAATAATATTTTATTGATTTAACTATTGTACATATTGCTAAGAATATTCATTACATAATGTATGTTAAACACTAGGCTACCATTAACGTAACAATCAAAGATTTTGTTTCAGCAAAAATTCACCGAATTGTCTGGATCATCGAATAGTAGAGTACATGAGTAGTCTCAGCAGCTCTGTTCACATTAGAAATCTTAAAAGAGAAAGGGAAAAAAAGGGGTTAATACTTTCCGACCAGTTAATATAGCGTTTTCTATAGCTGTGGATTGAAAGGTTTATTAAAATTATATGCATAGCCTAAACGAAGAGGTAATATTCAAAATTAACAATTAAATTTTAATGTAATAGTTTGTATAGCAATCTATAAATAACATATAAACGCGCTCCAAGGAATGACAGGGGTCACCTGTCCTTGGTGGCCGCGGCTGTCCGGGCGCGGGGATATTAATCTGACGTTCTGGACCTCGGACTCCAGAGCATCAGATACCTGCGGGCAGCGACAGCACAGCAAAGTTACTACTGCCGTTATTGTTAGAAACCTTCGCCTTTCCATCAAATGGAAATTATGTTTTACGGGTCTGGATCCCCGAGCGCATGGAACGTACCTGACAATCGTTTTCGCCGGTGCTGGATCCAGGTTTACTTCCTGAAAAATTTAGTTTACAATATACACGAGAGTGGTAATAATTAATGGTGTATTCATTTTAATCTTAAATGTAAATCCAGTGTTCGTATTTTATTAGTTGGGCGAAAATTTGTTTAAAGCTAATTCAGAAAATATTTCACGGCAACAATTACCTAGTTAGACAATGCATATTTTACGGTTTATTATTTTTTAGCTGTTTTAGTAATATGTCTACATGTACGTGGTCAACCTGTTATGAAAGGTTTTTAACATATTGTAATACATATTTAACTGGACATACTTTTGTACTTGCAGCAAATTAGGAAGCCAGTTCCCACAGTTAACGCCGCCATCGACAGCGCCGTCCACAAAGCGATGAAGAGGATGTCCTTTCGGGTATAACTGACGGCAGCTGAGTCTGATGCAAAAAGTAGCTTGTTGAGATGAACCGACATTATTCCATCTTAATGTTTTTAAGATACAAAGTTATGCTTTTCGTGGCCGATAAAATTTCAGTATGGATAAACTAACGGTAGCCTATATCTGGTGTAAGTTTTATTATGCATAGTTTGCGTTCCAAACTAAATCTCATTGTACTTACGATGACAATAAAGCATTTTAATTTCTATAATTTAATGTCTATCATGCAGTTTTGGGATCTACACAGATTTTTTTCCTACGCGTTGAGACCTACAGAAAGTATTTCCCGAGAGCGCATTTAATGATAGTTTTTAAGAAACAATGTTGAGGAGATTTCGCGAATCCTCTTACCTCTTACAATAAGGACAGTGCCGTTTCCTTTCTTAACTAATAATGTGGGAATTTCTTGAATCACTTCACAAACGTAGGTACCGCTCTGATTCCTTCGTACAGATGGTAAGTTTAGACAGAAGGATCCGTTCAAGATTCCGGTCACGTTTACAGGATCTGTGATATTAATGAATAAGTTGCTCTTCCATTTAACCCAAATTCGCCACCCTGCAGCGAAGTTACCCTGATAATGACATTTCATGGTAACGTTACTGCCCGGCGCCACTTCCATCACCTCCGGCTCCTGCCGAACTGAGAGCTCATCGGCCGCAGGATTACCTGAGTACAGATGAGTGAAGATATTTCAGTAAATAACCTCTCAGCGTGTGAAGAAACGTTATCTGCGAATTATCGTTTCAACTTATACAATGACTACGGTTCAATATGATTAATTGCAACCATAGGTGGAGTTTTTCGTTTACAGTTAGGGGGGCAAGAAAAGCATCTTGCTTATTCCATATGATAACTCACACATACCACATGTTCAACCGGTCGATCGCGACAGGCAACATATACCGAAGGGATCCCCCAGTCGCGACCTTTTCTTTCTCGTCTAGCTCTCAATGTAAAACTTACTCTTAATTAACTTTTATCAATAACGGCATCGTGGACAAGTTACTCTACAAAAAAGCAGAGTAATTTGAGGGGAATTTCCCCACAGGGATCAATAAAGTATCGATTATTATTATTATTATTATTATTATTATTATTATTATTATTATTATTATTATGATAAATCCCTCCTTATAATATTTGCCAGTCCTTATCGCCCAATAATTTATTGATTTCATAAAACCGGACCGTACATACAGGGGCGCTGTAAAGGGGGGTTAAACAATGACGATTCTCGGGGCCCATGACTGAGAGGGGGCCCAGAGAAGCCCCCAATAAAATTGTGTTGGGGGCCCTGTCAAGATTCTTTTCATGGGGCCCAAAATCCTTAGCAGCGCCCCTGCGTACATAGTGCAGAACGCTGCTTTATGGCCGTTAAAGGCACCCTGCCTGATGGGGAAGCACTGAACCGTTATATCCGCACAACACCATCGATACACTGAGCCGTTACGACAAACATCTGCATTCAAACGCAATTTATCAAATGCAGGAGAAGTCCTCTCTTTTCCCCACTGGCATAGGCTGGGGTGGCACTGCCCCCACATGCCAAACTCCGCCCCTACTACAAACAAATTTAATAACTATTTAATCATCCGTATATCTTAATGCGTATGTTAAATAAGCATACAATTAAAATTTACTGAAAATCACCCTCGAACGTGGCCTAAACTGACTCTCACTCAGCGACCGTCGCCCTCAAATTCAACTTAGGTATAACGCAACGGATTTCTGTTGTCGACAAATATACATTTATACACGTTTCTTACCTGACGTGGTAATCCGGTCCGAAATTAGGCTTATCAACAAAAACGTAAAGAAAGACATCGCTTCACTCGCGCTATTCATTAAAACACATTTATTAATTCAAAGAATGTGAATATTTCTAAATGGTGTTCTCACAGCACCGTGCAGCATAATTGCAGGGGAGTTGTGAAAATGCGGTGGTGGCGTCACAGACCCTACGCTTTAATTCTGTGTGACGACCTTTTTCCGCATAGCCGCTGTAGAATCTGTTAAAGCATTGTTTCTGAATCTTTGATTTCAATTTTTCCCCTCCACCATGGGCGTAAATTACGGGGGATTGTACCCCCTCCCCCCCAGTAAATCAAAACCAGTTAATACAACCCTCCACCCCACCCCCAATAATAATGATTCCTCCGTAATGGTTGGAGACCTCAACCCCCCAATGTTTCAGCCAAAGTTACGCCCTTACCCTCGACGTTACATAGATTCGATGCATATGTTAATAAAATATAGCGTACTATATTCATCCGATGTTTTAGCCGCACATATCTTTGTGAGTAAAATAGTTCGTAATATTTAATATAAAAATTAAACGCAATAAACGACTACAAAGAAATATGCAGCCACATATTGAAAATACAAGTAATAACATCTGGAAGGAACAGTGGGTACAAATCAACACGTGCCGGTTGAAATGAAAGAAAACCTGGAAGAATCAAACACGGTAGTTTTAAAAATGTTTTTATATTTCAGCTCGCAATCATAAGACTTCTACGAAAAGCATTAACTTCCGAGAAAATGCATTATCAGTGCAGGGCGTTCGGCGACCAGGGAAGGACAATACACACTTAAATATTTTTTGAAAAGGGTAACGTTTTAATTTTCAGTGTATTTAATATTAGTTATTAAAGGCTATGATTTCTGATTGTTTCAGTTATTTTACAGGAGTAAGTGCCTGGTGTAAACATATTCTATATAGGCTTATACTGAAAACAGTTTTTTTTATTTATTGAAATATTGTATTAGTCCTATACTACAGGCAACTTAGACACGCCCCACTTTGGATTGAAATCCACACATGGAGATCGCGCGCAAGCACAGTGAAGGCGGGAATCGAACCCACTACCATATAGCCATGATAACATCCACGTACACGAGCAACACTCGTAAATGGGTTTTTAAAACATATATAAACAACTGGATTCCTGAAAAGGAAATTAATGAAGTCAGCGGAATTATTTTAGAAAATTAACTTCTCTTTAAACTACAGGCAGCGATGCAAACCCCTTCTTAGGGCCTTTATTGTAGGGAATCACGGGGAGAGGAGCGTTGGACAGGTAACAATGGCAGAACTGAGCGAACTCAGGACTGGCACGCCTGTACAAGAGCTACAAAGAAATAGCTGGGGAGCCATTAACAGGAGGGCAGGAACGAGAGGTAAGAGGACCAGGTGTGGCTAGTTAAGCCAAGCAGGAGGGGCGTGACTGACATTTAGTCAGGGGGACCAATATTTCTAGCTGTGCCGCTGAACGCGTGGGAACTGTCATCGCTGCCTTTTTCTGAATTCGTCAAATTTATCTCTGGTTACTTATTGGCCCCAGCTCCAGGTCCCATTTGAGTTGCAACTTGTTTATAGAATGAAGAAGAACATCTCAATAAATATGCATTACGTTTGTTTTTGGTTTGCAGAGTAACTTTTACCGTCTGCATTTGTAGAACGTTGTTGTAAAACCTTGTTATATGTGTTATATTGTAATATGTAAAACAAAAAGTACGTATCTGGAGATGTGCTTGAATGCATAGCAATTTATAATGAGCGTGCCTCACGGTAAACCACACAGCTTCGATGGTTCCCAGGGCCCAGACAATGCATTCAGTGCGCTGCACATCTCAGCGCAGCCCAGAATGGAAAACCCACACAATATTTGCGTCTTACTTCCTGGGTTCGAGTGGATTGGCGTCCCAAGCAACCGCCACCTCGTCTAGACATTTCTCATAACGCCCCCTCTACGCCCCTGAAATACACAGAACACACACACACAACATTCTCACCGGCACGCTGTGCGGCAGAAGCACGAGAGCAGAGCGTGACACCGCACGTCGATAATTAGCTTCAAGTCCCGTTACTGAGCGGATTGCGCGATTATGAATTCCTGTGTGCTAATGTAACGAAGGCAAATAAAGGATGTTGAATGATGTTTGCATTTGATTGTTTATAAACGATTTGGGCAAATGATACTGGAAACATAAAAAATAGGCTAGTGGCTAAACGCCCTTTTTATGAGCTATAACACAGTTTAATAAGGAGTCTGCTTCATGCTTAAGGGCCAAAATTGGGAGTCTAATAGGGAGACCAATGGGGGGCTTGAATACCCAGGTGATTCGGGGAATGGGGGGGGGCACTTCACAGAAGTCACTAAATAAAATTATACGATTATATAAATTTAGCCTTGGGGGGGCAAGGTGACATTTTGTCATGGGGTGCAGAATTTCTAACTATAGCCCTGCATGCTCACAAAACCTGGAGGATATATTGTATAAACCAAAATTCTACATCTTTATCATTTCTGATATTTGTTTTCTCAGATTAGTTTTATTGTATAAGATATGCTCTAGTCCACATGCTCTCCAAAGCCTCCTCCCAACTGGACAGAACTGAAATGACGGGACTGTGTTCTTCTGCAGCTGCTCTAATGCTTTCAAAACCTCTTGATGCCTCCATAGCTTCCTGAACCTCACCACTACCTGACCAACAGATGACAGTTGGTGAGGCTCCAGGACATTGTGCAGAGGTGGTTGTGAGCGACATTGAGGCAGCTCAGAAAACCGTCCTGTGCCTCGTCCTGTTTTTGCCATTGTAGGGGGCAGCAACATGGAGTCGGTCTACAGAAGTGTAGCGGAGGACCTTGTCTTGTGGTGCGGGGCGAGCAACCTGCAGGTCAACATCAGCAAGACAAAGGACCTGGTGGGGAACCAGACAGCGTGGCCTGACATTCCCAGGCATGGAGGTCTGATTGCCATTCCCAGATGTGCATGTGAAGCCTGTGTGATCTTCCTGTGTTCCTCCTCTAATCATGTTTGGGTGAGCTGGTGTCTCTGCGTTTCTCAGTGTGTCCCCTGTGATGGACTGGAGCTGTTATGGGCTTCCTGGGGTCGCATCCAGGCTGACTGAGTGGTTAAGGGAAAGGGATTGACTAGAACAATCAATCAGTGTCTTTGGCAGTGTGGAAGGTGGTGGAAGCCCCTGTGGAACCCTAGGCAAGCTTTACCACCAGCCCCTGCCCCCTCCCATGGCAAGCTTCACGGGCAGCCCCCCCCCCTGCAAGGGCAAGCTGTAATGCTAGCCCCCCCCCCCCCCGCCCCCATGGCAAGCTTCACTGCGTTGCACGATCCTTAGACAGTCAAGAC
>JAABNY020000039.1:928511-939207 GCA_015164015.2 Brevimyrus niger
ACATCTCGTCCCGCTGCTTCCTACACTCGCACCGCCACATGCTACATGACCCTAAACAAATATAATCACAGTACCTTCCATCTGTAAGCCATACTGCTTACCTGCTATGGGGTCGAGGTGATAATCGTAAAACCTATTTACATACATATACAGCGGTACACATGGAGGTCACGATTCCGTGGTTTAATTTTGGTTTCACAGTTTATGATCAGGCTGTACGGTGCCGCGGTGGCTCGGTATGTGACAGTGATACGCGCCTCACTTCATTTTACGGCGCGTTTTGCATAGCAGCAATCGTCTTTTTATATGTCCAGCCTTTTCCTCCTCCCAGAGTTACGCACAGCGGTTTCAGAGTCGAGAGGCTGTCGATTAATCTGCTCCCCTTTTACTTTCCAGCACGACATTTGATCGGCGGGAAGGAAATGAGGGGATCTTCAGCGGAGGAGTCCTCTTCATGCGAGAAAGGAGCAGCCGGCTGCACATTCACCCTTCCCTTTCTCCGCCTCCGGGCCCCAGGATCTGCACACCATCCCGCAGAAGATCCGCCAGAAGGCCACAGCTCGGCCTTTGCTGCTTTGTTCTCTCCTGCCCCTCTTACAGACTCTGATTTAATTCCCATAATGCCACAGGCTGATTTTTGCTACAATGAGGGAGAAGCCTGAAAAAAGAATGTCTCCTACTGACAGTTGATTCAGCATTTTTTGCAAGTTTAACCTGTCAGGTGAAAAATATAAAAACTGACAATTCAGCCAAAACGATTAGACACAAATCGAGGTGCATTTCTCTTATTTGTGATGCAGGTAGAGCAATATCATGTAGTTTCGGGTGCTGCTTTTGAGGGCACGGGTGGGGGGTGTGCCGCACATGACCTTTGACCTCTGAGGAGCTGGCGTGACTCTGGCAGCAGGTCAGCATGTCTGCTTGTATGCTTCACAGCACATTCCTGCATAACAGATCGCCAGTTACCTGTCTTCATTGTTTTACCCTTTGGGCCGCCACTTTTCTAAATACTTTAGAAATAAAATAACATTTGGCAGCAGAAATAAATTCAGGCAATTTACATAATCATTGGTATGTAGATTATTTATCAGTTAAAATTACCTATGTGGAGCATTCTCTGGTGAAGAGCCTTTTGCAGTGATTAAAATGAAATCAACCCCCAAAAAACCCTGCAAAGATACAGCTAATTGTCAAAACTTTAGACATCATTTCAGAACTTAACTGTGCAGATGTGGTGGGGGAGGGGTGCATGTTTACATATCCCCTGATTTGATGTCAGATGCACATGGCTGGGGTACACCCTAAGCAAGATGCCAGTTCATCACAGGGCACAGAACTGGGGGGCACCCTCAGCAAGATGCCAGTCCATCATAGGGCTGGGGTACACCCCAAGTAAGATGCCAGTCCATCATAGGGCATAGGGCTGGGGTACACCCCAAGTAAGATGCCAGTCCATCACGGGGCTGAAGGACAACCCAAGTAAGACACCAGTCCATCACAGAACTGGGGGACCCCCCCGAGCAAGATGCCAGTTCATCACAGGGCTGGGGTACACCCCAAGTAAGATGCCAGTCTATCAGTCTAGTTTATTAAGATTGCCCTGTATAAAATCAACCTTGGCCTTTTATTTTCAGAGTTACAAACAGGCACAGATGGTGGTACTGATGTGGGGCCACAGGGATGGCATAGCTGTGTTGTTAGAGAGGGAGGGTAGACTGCAGGGGGGGGGGGGGGCTGTCCTCTTACACTCCCTGCCCGCCCTCCAAAACCCTTCATGCCAAGAGGAAACCGAGAAGTCAGGAGGATCCGATATTCCGATATATAATCCTGTCAGCAGCGCTCTCTAAATATAGCAGATGTCTGCAGGGCCGGCACAACGCAGGACAGACTGCAGCTGACAGAAACACACCACAAAAAACATTGAATCCATGAGCGGCGTTTGATGCCAACGAAGGCGGCGGCAGCGGCGGCAGACCCACAATGTGTTCAGCCTATAATTAACACAGCAAACAGATACGAGGGTCAATTTTCAGCCAGCAGACTTTAATGTCATTTACGCCTCACGCCGAACCTTTATTTATTTACGTTTGCATGTGTTTTTTCGGAGCCACGTTGGACGTCCTCACCCGCTGCCCAGAAGATAGCGGTGGCACACGCCGTGAGTCGGGAAGAGGCATGCAGGACAGCTGTCAGGAATGCATTAGGAAATCCCAATTTACCCAAGTAATCCTGCCTGAAACAGGAAGTCATCAGCTTCTGCCAATGCGATTACAGGCTTTTAAAATTATTATTATTATTATTATTATTATTATTATTATTATTATTATTATTATTAAGAGTGACTTCAATGACAAGAACAACAATAAGAAATCCCATGCTTAAATCAGAGTTTTTACAAAAATCCTTATACAGCTTTTTTTAAAATGTCTTCTTAGTATCAACAACAATGTTGTCATCATTTACAGTAAGCTTACTGGCCCTGACAAGTACGCAGCTGGGTATGGCGAAAAATGTGAATCGGGAATTGTGAGTACAGTAAATTCCCGGGTTGAGAATGTCCGACTTACGAAAAAGCTGCCATAAAGCCTATTATGTAAACAAAACAAAAAAACGGGGTTAAGTACAGTGGTTTGCAGTAAGGAAGCATGCACTACTTTGTGAAAACATTGTGCGGTTTCAGCAATTCCTCTGCTTAAGGTTCAGTACAGTATGTAGTTTTTATTACTGAATTATATATATTAATAACAATTATAACAACAGCAATAATGTTTAGCATGTGGCTCAGTGGATTAAAGCCTCTGTGAAAATCACCAGTTCGAACCTGACTTCAGCACATTTGATGGCCCCTCAACATGGCCCGTAGTCCCCGCCTCCTTTGGTACTACTATGAGCGGCTGACTTGAGCAATTTGGGGGAGGCGGAAAGGGAATTTTGTAACCTGGGGACATCCTTTTACGCCGCCCCAGCAGTAGTGGGGATTTATTCTAATCAGTAGGTTTTTTAAAGTCACTTATTTCAATGAATTTATTTTTAATTAACAGATTTAGGTGGACTCCTAATACATTTTACTGCCTTGGAAAATTACTTTGTCGGTCAAGCCCGGCTTAGTTTGTCCTCGCAGGCTCCCGTACATCGGGCTCGCGCACGGCGCGTCGCTCGGCAATCACTCGGGGACCGTCGTTTGAGAGGAAATGGCGAAATAAGATACATTACTGAGCAACACTCAAAGATATAATAGTTACAGAAAAGACAACTGGGTGACGCGCTGATATTTCTAAAATACAGTTCTCGGCAGACTCCTGGCGGATTTTTTCTGCGTTTGAAGGAAGTGTTTTGCGCATTTTGGAAGCTGAGCCCTGGTTGCCCGTGCAGCGCTGAGGTACTGTCCATGGCGGCCTTGCGGGTCACCGCACACGGGACGAGTCACTGCGATGTCAACTGGTCATTAGTAACCTAAGTGAAAGCAGGTGGCTATCGAGTAAAGGGCGAAATACGGTACGGGCTGGTATATAAAATCTGGATATTCGCCAGATTTTCCCCTTTTTAAAGACGTCCCTGACATTTCGCTACATCTGGGCGTTCGTTTTCTAGATGCTGATCGTCTTTGTAGTAATACAGATTTGCATATGGTTGTTTATTAACAAATGTTGGAAAGTCGCTTGCCCATAGTTTGTAGCTGTATAAATAAACGTAATTTGGTCACCAGGGGGCTGTACTACAAAGTGGGGTTACCGGCTTATCGGGGCAGCTTGTCGGATTTAAAGTAGTCTGGGGCAAAATGTAAGTGAATGACTATGAAGTCCATTTCAACTGTGGTACCTAAAATCCGAGAAGTTACCCCGATAAGCCAGTAATCCCGCTTTGTAGTACAGGCCGCTGGTGTTACAGAATAGAATCCAGTTATGACATTATGGCTGTATGACCTTATAGCAGATGAGATCCCAAAAGCCAGACTTTCAGAAGCGCAATGCTTCGACTGACAACGTCAAGAGAAAATAACTACTAAGCACGATCAGGCATTAAAACAGCAGGGATTGTTATGAGGAGTTAAGTGCGACGTCCGGCTAACACTAGGTGAAGGATGCTGCTTTATCAGTTACTGGAATCATCCCTCGCAGACAGTTAAGCGTTTGTGTCTGTTGTGTTTTCATCGTGTTGCGTTTGGCCAGCTGTGGGACCATGGGAAACACCAGCAGCGAGAGAGGCAGCATGGGGCACGCCGACAAAGCGCACCGGCGCGACAGCCGCGGCCATAAGGAGGGCGACAGGCCCAAGATCCTGATGGACAGCACCGACGATGCCTATATCTTTCAAGGGGTGGACATCAAGGTACATTTAAAGATATGTCCAATCGCCGTGACGCTCACAGTAAGCGCGAGGGAATGGAAGGAATACAGATGCTAAGCTTGATTACGGCGTTTCGTTTACTTGATGGACCCTGTCGTCACCCCAACATAGAGTCTCAAAATGACAAACCGCGCGTGTTGATTGTCTTCTGCACCTCCGTCAGTATTTGCATTTACGTGCAGCTGTGTTTCATACCCGGTTAGGCTCCGACGGAGAAAGACGAGTACCTCGCCTGGCAGCAGGACATGGAGGCTAACGATAGAGGTCCCGCTCAAGCGCGGCCCACCGTGTTCCGCTGGGCCGGCGTCGGCAAGGAAGTATTCCTGTCCGGCTCCTTCAACAACTGGGCAAATAAGATCCCCCTGAACAAAAGGTATGCCTGGGCCACCCAGGAGTGAAATACTGACACCTCTGCATTATTGCTTTGTGCGTGTGTATAAGGAACACGGTTGAATTGTTAGGAAAAATACTTCAGAAAATAGGCGTCGGAACTCGCTTGTTTATACGTGAAATATCCTGATCATCTAAGAATGCAGCTCATAAACTGTGTTGCAGGGCATTTGCGCAAGATAGCAATGCTTTTATCTTGTATGCATTCAAATTCTGTGGGATCTAAGGGTTTTGACAATAAGCGGAGTAAATTGCTTTTATTGCGGAGTTGCCATCGCCAGCTGTTTTCAGATCTTAGTCATAAGGCATGTCTGCAGTTCATGTCGGCCTCCTGTAGAAATTCAAAGGGTTTCTCATGCAAGTTGGCTATTTGGCATCTATAAGCTTGCTTATTGTGTGTGTGTGTGTGTGTGTGTGTGTGTGTGTGTGTGTGTGTCATTTGTTCACCACCAGGGGGCAGTATACATTGATCAGGCATCACTGATTTGTCCAGTGCCGCTAGAACCATTTGCAGATCTGGCACATACAAACTCTTTTATCATTTTCCCCAGTGTGCTTTATGATGTTTTTCAGAAGCAGCATTTTTTTAAATATTCAGTGTAATGAACTCCTCATACAGCATCTTTGTCAGCTTGACCGTGTATCTGGAGAGAGTGTTTCTTTGGGCTTAGTTCTGGATTTTTTCTGCTTCTCAGCCAGAATAACTTTGTGGCCATAGTGGATTTGCCTGAAGGGGAACATCAGTACAAGTTTTATGTCGATGGACAGTGGACCCATGACCCAAAAGAGGTGAGCGCACAGCAGTTTTTAGAGGGTGTAGCTCACTGCCCGAGTGTTCCAGGTGCAACCCTAAGCTTTGGAAACAGGGCTCCCCTCCTATTTGGAAAGTTTCATCAGCAATAGAAATCTTGCTGGCAGGTGTGTGAGGGGGTTATCAATCATCGGTTTGCCGGATTCAGTTGTATTTCGTTTTGCCGGTTGGTGGTCACTAATCAAAAGGTAAAATCCATCTCTGTGAATGGTCCAAATAATATGGGCTCAAAGTTTTCACTGTTGTGTTTATTATTTGTAACCCACAGTAGTGCACAGTAGTGAGAATACAGCATGATGGTGAAAAACATGAAATTATAGCAGGAAGTGAATGGGAGTTCAAATCTTAGCATGTTAATAACAAAAAGAAACACGTTTTATGCTGATACTTGATTACTTTCTGTTCAGCCTGTTATAACCAACCATCTCGGAACGGTCAACAACGTCATCCAAGTGAAGAAGACCGATTTTGAGGTGTTTGATGCACTTATGGTGGACTCACAGAAGTGCTCCGATGTTTCCGGTGGGTGAGATGGCTTTTTGGTATATTACAAACACCGCAACGAGAGTTTGTATTGGGACACACAAAAGTTGGTAATGTGTATAAATTCAGCGTGTCTTTGTTTATTAAAAAAAAATAGCAGTTAGCATGCTACCGTCTCGGTAGTCGGTAGGACCCACGCAGGGAAGTTCTCCCATCGCCTACCCCATCCTACTCTCCATCACACACGTGTAGGTGAGAACGAGCTTGGCAGTGACGGGCAGCCGTCTGCAGGAGGGGCCACGGAGCTGGGGGTTAAGGGCCCCGCTCAAGGGCCCACACATGTGGCGGTTCTGCCAACACCAGGCTCGAACTGGCTACCTTTTGATTACAGGCACAGATTCTTACCCCTGCTGGGCCACATGCTGCCCCCATCTGTTGGTTCCGTTGACCTGGACCCATGTGCACCTCCACAGAGCTATCCAGTTCCCCCCCGGGGCCATACCAGCAGGAAGCCTACGTGTCCAAGCCTGAGGAGAAGTTCAAGTCCCCCCCCATCCTCCCCCCTCACCTGCTTCAAGTCATCCTCAACAAAGACACTGGCATCTCTGTGAGTTCTGCCATCCCCTCTTCATCACTGCTAAAGCTTTTTTGGTGCTTTTTGTCTTTTATTCTATACTAAGTGTATTTCAAACCTTGTAGTCTTGACCTCGTAAAACTTCTAAGATTTTTTATTAACATGCGTTTTTAAATCTATAGATGTGTGGACCAGTGCCCCCTGCTGGTTAGCGAGTTCCACCGCATGCATGTCTGTATGTTTACCATCTGCACTAAGAGTAGCGTGTCTGACTCCGCCTACTCTATTTTAATAACAGTGTGACCCCGCCCTGCTGCCGGAGCCCAATCACGTGATGCTCAATCACCTGTATGCCCTCTCCATCAAGGTGAGGCCGGATCTGCATTTAGGCTGTAATGCTACGTTCACACCGCGAGTGTCAGCCGTCTGTCAGCCGTCACTCCCGCCGCCCTGAACGCGACGCTAGCCAACGCCGGAGATGATCTCTGACGCCATCGAGTCATGCCAGGCTCCGAGAACTTTCCGAAGGGGCCGCAAAACAAACAAACGTGTAGCTTATATCTTTCCAGTGATTTCCACCTTTTTTTACACTCGTCAACTAGTGAAAAGACAATTACATACATTTCAAAATGCACAGTTCAGCTTGTTTGCATGGTAACATGTAATTGTATCAGAATCCCAAAAAATTGCTTAATTTTTTCCTAAAATGTCACAAGTGCTTAATAAATAATATAATGCTCAAACTATACATGTGCTACCGCTTAATATTTTAATGCCATTAATATTTTAATGCAATATTATTTTCTTTAGTTACATTTTAAGTACTATTTAAGTTATCACGACAGTTCTACTAAAACACATAATTATGTTTTGACAAAGACTAATGCTATAAATAGGTTTAACATTACCGACAATTTGCGCTGTTTTCTCTGCTATGGCGCCAAAATCACTACTGATCTCCTTCCTTTTGCACAAAAAAAAAATATATATCATGCAGTTCACCGTTTCACCTGGAACACCGATTATTTCGGACACTCTGATTCATTTTTTTAAATTTATCTCTCTGTATGCAAACAGAGACGCATCATATGTAACCGGGTCCCCGGCCACAGCAATAATGAATCTCTCCTTCATTGTGCCTAGGGCCGGTTGGGTCGGAACAAAAGTTTACACGCTTATGTTCTGCGGCGCTCCCTTTAGCGGAGCATCTCTACATTCCCATTGGTTGCCGCCCAACCGCGTCACAGCTCATTACCATAAAGTTCAAAAGTTCAAAGACCGAAGTTTGAGCCTGATGGCAGTGCTGCCCCCTGGTGGTCCCTCTGCTCATGTCTGCTCTGCCCTCGTTGTCTCCCCTCAGGATGGCGTCATGGTCCTGAGTGCTACTCACCGCTACAAGAAGAAGTATGTCACCACCCTGCTGTACAAGCCCATATGAGGCGCTGGCACCCGCATCCTCACTACATTCTCTCACTTTTTACTTCCTGTTTCGTCCAGTATGGATTAAGTGGACCGTCGTTATTTATCTGTGTTTTTTTTCGTTATGTGCCGACACCAAGCGATTGCCTGCCTCTGTCTCTCACGTCGTTTGTGTGTCACTTGGCTGAGAGGTGGGCAGTGGGGGCAGAATGACACTGGGCTCATTTTATGGAATTGCAAACCAATCAGATGAATGTACTGCACTGCACTGCCTCCCTGACCCTTCTGTAACTCCCAGCCCAAGGCGTCCCGTCCTCCGCTGATTCTTCAGTGGTGTTTGGTGTGTGATGTTTCACAGTTTAGTATCTGTGCACAGTAGCTGACAATGGTGGAAAGGGAGTCAGATGACGCAGGCGGTGGAGGGGAGGCTGACAGACTCTGGCAATGGGGTGGGGGGGTCTGACAGCCTTTTCAGCACCGACATGATGGAGAACGCAAGGGGTCACCTCCCGAAAAGAGCTGCCACTGGGTGTGGGGGTGGGTGTTGGGTTGGGTCCCCTGAAAGCAGCAGCAGTTAGGAATGGGGCACGGGAATGGGAATGGGGATGAGCTGCCTCTACTCACCCATACACACACACACACACACATTCCAGTGTTCCTTTCCCACTATCATCCAGGTGCCTTAATTTTGCTGTCCCACAGATGGGGGCTTCCACAGTAAAGTAGTCAGATCCATCGTTTATTTTCCAAAGTGACACCAGCTGGAGCTTGCAAGATCTTTGATGTAGGGGAACCTGAAAGGGAAAAACCAAATGTGCCTGGGGGGGGGGGTGTGTGACCATCTTTTGTATTGTCTATAACTATGCAGTGTTCAGAATGAATGGTCTTTTGTAAATTTGTAAGGTGCTTAAGGGGTAATTATAAATGTACTGTACTGTTTGCGTTCTTCACATTTCATGGTGGGGTAAATGAATATTCTAATTAATACTTGTATTAAATCACTGACACCATCATGGCTGGCACTGAATGTTTAGTTTTTCTTCCAACTTTTTCTATTTCAGTTCTGACTGGTTGGTGTCAAAATTGTTCAGCATTATGCTGTAGTACCTAAATTCAGCAAGAGTTTACGTGACTCACCCTGTGTGTGTGCGCGTGCGCGCGTGCGCGAGAGACTGTCCACACTCAGCCACGCTGCTCCACACTCATGTTCACACTCAGCCACGCTGCTCCACACTCTTGTTCACGCTCAGCCACGCTGCTCCACACTCATATTCACGCTCAGCCACGCTGCTCCACACTCTTATTCACGCTCAGCCACGCTGCTCCACACTCATATTCACACTCAGCCATGCTGCTCCACACTCACACTTAGCCATTCTGCTATACACTCTCACTCACTCATTCTGCTCCATACTCACACTCGCACACACCCATGCGTAACAGATTTAACTTTATTGCCAAAATCGATAGGTTACTTTCTACAGTACCCACCACATCATCTGCTTCCATATAACCCGCTGCACATTGTGAATGTGTAAGATAATTACGCGAATCACCGAGAATACAGAAGAGCTGTTTGAGGGAGGCTGTCAAGGGTCACAGCAGCACTACCTCAGGGGAAGTGGCCTCATTCGCAGTAGATGCTTTTGTCCAGGTTCTTGTTCTCTGGGTTGTATGTGTTCTGGGAGAAGCAGGAAGCTGCAGCCTGGTCGCAGTCACACACGGCAGCCTGGCAGACATCGTTGGAGGCTGTGGGAGCCACAGGCATTCGGGTCAGAACATCATTGGATGTTTTTCATAGGAGGCTGTGTATTGTGCCCCTGGTGGACAATATAAGGTATGTGACACTTTTCATTGTACAAGTAGTTAAGTCTTTCTACGCATTTTGCATTGTATAAAATTCGACAGATTAAGTTCTTTCTGTAGTCATTTATGCCCGAAGCACACACACTAGGACACGTCTCTTCGTTTGTTACCTGAGCATTCGACCTGAGAAGCAGTGCAGGTGTAGTCATACTGCTTGGTGTACGGCACGTCCACCAGGGGGCGACATGCTGGATTTTTCCTGGCGGCCTGGTAGCAGAGGTCGTGGGCATTGCAGCACCTGAAGAAGAGTTAGGGAGCATAAACGGAACTAGAAGGTGAAGCAACCAGTGAATTTCGTGGTTTCTTTGCCCAATAGTAGTAGGAACAGTGTGTTTCTTTACTGCTGCTCCAGCCCTCACTGTACCACTTCCTCACTTTTTGAACACAGAGCTTCACCCTTTAGGGGTGATAAATGACCTGTCCACTCCATCCCTTGGGGTCCCAGAGCCCCCAAAGCCACACCAGCAGCCGTAGTTGTTATAGAGGAATGGGTTGACTCCTGGCTGATAGCACTGGATCATGCTTCCAAACTGCCACAGAGCGAAGGGCACCTGGGCACCGAGGGTGCCGTAGGCTGTGGGGCAGGCAAGAGGGAGGCAACACAGGGTCATCAGCTGCCCCTCCGTCCGCCACAAGTATGCGCAAAAAGCATGAAGGTCTCCCAGGACCTCAGGAGGACAGAATCGACAGATCTCACCAAAGAGGAGCGCCGCCGGCAGGAGCAGTGTGGCCTTCATGGTGACCCGTGGGGAGATCGCAGCCTTTCGGAGCCAAGCTCTTAAATAGGAGACAACGGAGAGAGGGAG
>JAABNY020000039.1:1020662-1035768 GCA_015164015.2 Brevimyrus niger
GCGACTTCTTAAACAGAAGTGACATTCATAGCTGTAATGGACTGTTCACTTCTGCTTGTCTGGGACTGCTGTGATGTACACACACACACACACACTCGCGCACACACACACAAGCCTGAGCCCCGTGGAACTCACAACAGAGCAGCACAGCGCTGACGCAGTAGCAGTGGACCTGGCCGCTCCGGCAGCAGCGTGCCAGAGACCCTCCCCCTGCTGAGGCAGCATCTCCTCCTGCCTCCCTCCCTCGCCTGGATCCCTCGTCCCGCTTTCTGTTTCTTTCGATCGGCCGTCTTCTACACGGATCTGAGCTCGGCGCGTCGATCTGTGCCCGCGGGGGAGCCCCACAAACGGACGACCTAGGAGCTTCTCTTCTGGGTGGCGGTGAGCTGCCGCCGGCCTCCTGGGAGGAGCCCGCGGCGCCGCGGTGCCGAGTCCGGCGGGTCGGAGGATCGGTTCTGCAGAGCGCGTCGGTCACACTTGCCCTGGGACACGCCTGCCTGCTCCGGGGGTCAGACGTCGCTGATCTGGCTACAGCTGCATGCTAAACCCGATTCCCCCGACTGAGCGTGCATTTCGGGCGCGTTCCGGAGCACGTGCACAGGAAGAGGACACCGGCGGCCGGGTCGGGGGACCATCTTAGGATCTTGCTCAGGCCGTGGCCGCGAAGAGACCGGGCCCCGAACCCTGGGCGACAGGACAGCGGGTGCCTGCCACTCTGCACTTTCTCATGGACTGTGGGCCCGCCCGGCTTGCTGAGCACGGCGTTCTGGATGAGCATCGTGGGCTGAACTGGATCTGTGGACCTGTAGCGCAGCCCCTCCCCCGGCGAACACCCACCCCCCCGGCCTGACCATGGAGTACCTCGGGGACAAGCTGTCGGGGGCTCACATGCAGGTGTCCGGCTGGGTGGGCAGCGTGCGGCGCTCCCTGCAGGGGGCGCTGGGCCTGGCAGCAGATGGCGGCGGGTTCAAGAGGGCCGCTTCGCTGCGGGGCTTGGCCTCCCGGGGTAGAGAGTCCTTCCGGCGCTTTTCACTGCGCAGCCAGCAGCGGCTCTCCTTCCGGAAGCGCTCCGTCGACCCCGCTGAGGACCCCGGTGCACTGTCCCCTGTAAGACCCTCAAACGCCTCAGGCTCCACTCCCACGTGTCCGCTCGGCTCTTTCTGGAACACGCACCCCCCCCCCCCCCATCTTATGACGTCGCTGCTCTTCTCCATAACCTGCTCTGCTCACCTTCTAATCAGCGTCCCGGCACGTGCCTTGACCCCGCGGCGGCGCGGCGCTGCACAGCTCCGTGCTCGTCGTGATTTTCAGGGCTCTGACATCAGCGCGGGATTCTGCAGATGCACCTTGCAGGCAGAGCTCGTGGGTGACGTGACTGAGGCCGCGTGACACTGGGCTTCTGTTAGAGGAGTCCTGGTGTGTCTCAGAGTCCGGGAGGAAGTGCTCCTTGGCTTCTGCGTGACGCATCGGACCTGTAGGGGATCCTGGACCACACACACACACAAGCAAACACACTTCAGCTGAGGTCACTGTGTAAAGTGGGTCGGGACTAATTTCAGTGCAGCCAACGTCTCGACTACAAGTTTGCTGTTCTCTCTATAGCTGGTCTAAATCGTCAGGGAGGGGGTCATATGGATGCTCGGGCCATGTGAGAAGGGCTGTCACCATGGATACCGCCTTCCACATGCAGCTTGCTGGGGTGTCCGCTTTTGCCGAGGGGCATGTGCGCCTGTTCCGGTTCTAGTGCTGCATTCAATCTTCAGGGTGGTTTCTCTGTCTTTTAACTGTGAAATACACCAAGCAGAGTGTTTTTTGGGATGGTGAAAGGGGCGGGGGCGTCTAGATGGGTGACACCTGGACGCCTGGTTACCGGGTACTGCGAGTATTTTTGTAGTGCTGGAATGGAGGGTGACTGTGTATGGCGAGTAGCACTGCAGAGAAGTGAATGGAGGGCGAATGGAGTACGACAGGTACTGCTGCAGAGGAGGAACGGAGGGTGCCTGTGTAGAGGGAGTGCGGCTGCTGAGGAGGAACGGAAGTTTACTCCATATGGAGAATTCTACTGTCGGAGATGAATTGAGCTTGACTGTATGGCGAGTAGCACGGCAGAGGAGGAAGAGAAGATGACCAAGGAGAGGGAACCTCTGCTGTAGGAGAGGAATGGAGGGTTGACAGTACAGGGAGTACTGCAGAGGAGGAAGGGACGGTAAACGGGGACGGTGAACTTCGGTCCTCGGTGAAGAAACGGGTCCTAAGAGAGCCTCCAGCAGCGACGGCGTGTGTGTGTGACAGGGCCCGCCTTCACTGGGCTGCCTCCCCCCGCTTGCTCTGTGCTGTCCTTTCCACAGTAAGCTGGTACGTGGACGCACAGAAGTGTCAGCGCGGCTGGGCATTGTGTCACCCCCGCCAGTGTGTCTACCGTGGCCGAGGGGTGAGGCTGCGGTTGGCCGTGCTCAGGTCGGCCTGCTGCTTGTCTGGCTGCTCATGAGGTCCCGCCAGCTTGTGGAGATGTTGCGCGTGGGTGTGGTTTGTTTGTTTACCCGCATCTGATATGTTCCTGCATCGGGACAGATTGTTCTGTGCTCCTTCTGCCCGCCTGTCTTTTCCCGGGATGACGGAGTGATGTCACCGTTGCACCTCTGAGCAAAGCCCTTATCACATAATTTGCTCCTAGGACTGACTGGCCCTGATCTCAGCACGCTTACAGAACCGTAAGAACACGAGCTCCTGTGCAGTGCTGCATTTCTGCCTTTGCAGGTAGATGGCCCTGCAGCAATGCGGTACTCGGGCACTTTTTGGATTTGGGGGATGGGCGATGGCCCCCACTGCAATGCTGGACTCCCGTTTCACGCGTCGTGCAGCCCCCGAGTGTGGTTCTGAGCAGCGTTAACCGCCTGTAGTCACTGCCGCTGTCCCACTTTCTTTAAAATGTTCCGTCTCCCTGGAGAGCGAGCTGTCATTATGGTCTGCAGTGGGGCACCGGCGAGGCTCAGCTGCAGTTCCTGTGTGAGCAGGCAGTGGGGCACAGGCCATCATAGCTGGGCTTCTGAACTGACACTGCTTTCGTTTTTTTCTGTTGAGGTGGGGGGTTCTTGTGCCCAAAGCCCCTGGCTTCCTGCAGGCCTTGCACACCTTCCGCAGGCCGCTCTCGCACCCCTGAGTCATGGGAGGAACCTGTGCGTGTGTTTGAGCTCACTGGCTCCTGCAGATTTTCTTTCCATGTCCTGCTGGAAGAAACGGTACAATTAACAGCCTCCTGCTCTGTTAAAAGCAGCCACACGCCAAGAAGTCACACGGGAAAGTTGCTCTCGGCATAAACCCTGTTGCATCGCCTGTTCCCTTCCCACCTAGGGTATTGTTCTGTGAGTCTGAGACCTCAACAGAGGAAATGAAACCTTTAAATATCACAACTGCTACAACCTCAATTATGGTATTATGCCACGTTTCCTCTTTCTGGCAATGTTTGGGTTATGTGTGTGTGTGTGTGTGTGTGTGTGTGTGTGTGTGTGTGTGTGTGTGTGTAGTTGTGTGAGAGAGAGATCAGGGACACCTTAAGTGGGAACCCCCAACCCTGTTTGGGTTCATGCAATGCACAGTTCTAAAGGGATTCTCTGTTTGCACTGGTACAAGTACATTTTTTATGCTGCTGTGCTTGTGTCCCATTTTGCTCTCTTTATGACACACATACAGTCGAGAGCGAAGCTTGGGGTCTGAGCGCAAGGTCAGACTGGCTATCGGGGACACTGAGGGCTTTGGTCGAGAGCCCAGCCAAGATGTGATTATCCAGCTAAGGCCAAGTCTCGAACCCATGACCTTATGAACACAGGCACAGATGCTCGACCCTCTGAGCCACACGCCGTTTCTTTTCATCTTCTTCCAGAATTAACCTGAATTCTCCCAAATGAACCTGAACGGGCCGAGGTGGCCAGCAAACGCCACAGTGGCATTACTCCGTTGTTTGACTCCTGCCGTTTTGCTTCCCGTAATGCCCCTTGTCGGCTCACCCCCTGCAATACTTAATTTCATCTCTGCAGGAGCAGCTGAAAAGGTGCACAGGCGGCGAGGAGGAGGGCAGAGACACCACCACGCTGGTCCGTGAGGCGGACAGCCAGTACGGCACCTGGGAGACAGGCCTGCACACAGAGGACAGGTAGGGCAGCCTGCATTCTAGGCTCCGGGTACAGGATAGGGTACGCGGGGTCGGGTACAGGGTAGAGTACGCGGGGTCGGGTACAGGGTAGGGTACGCGGGGTCGGGTACAGGGTAGGGTACCTGGCTTTGGGTAGAGCTGCTCTAAAGTGAAAGGGGCCCGTGAGCCTTGCACACGTCAGGGTGAGGATCTGTCCTAATCATGTGCTCCTGTTTGGGTTCCCTGTGCCAGAACTCGGTCTCTCTGCTTCGCTTTGCTGGGGGGCGTGCTAGTGACCACGCTCCGGCGTCACACAAAACATCTCCCGCTGCAGCTCCCCTGCTAATCTGCCACCCCCTAGTGTTCCTTGGTACATACCTTGGAAGTTTACCTGTTAAAGGCTGAAAGATCGCGGGCGTATGTGAACGGGTGCTGGCACACCGACACAGCACTGAATCGAAAATGCTTTTGCTCTTCAACCAGTTCCGCCTGCAGTGCTTCCCTGGTGAATTATATTTTAAACCTTTGTCAGCCTCATTAGTTTGAGTATTTAGGAACTAAAATAGAAGGGGAACAGACTTTCAGATGGACCCTGCCTCTGCCGTTTTTAACTTTCCTGGACAGGACGGGGCGGTCTCTCGGATGACCTGCTTGGACGGCACGCGGGTAATTGCAGCACCGCAGTGCGACGGGACCGGCAGGACGCAGCCGTCCCTCGGGAATTAATGCCTGCCTCTCTCACCTAGGCCTCAGTTGCGTGTTTGGTCACATGATCATGGCACGGTTTCCCGTGACCATATCAGTTTCGCAGATTGCCGTGCCCTGTGTGACACTCCGCACTGTCCTTGTGCGCTGGTGTTTGTTTATTGCAGGGGCTCGGCCCTCATGACATGCAACTCCAGTGGGCCGTGCATTAAACGGCACTCATGCGCCTAACGCCAAACACGACCTCCTGCGCCTGCAGGAAATTCCGCGGCGGGCGTCTGCTGCCGGCTGCTTTGCCGTTATTACGTGGCTGGGGGTGTCCCCCCCCCCCCCCCCCCATCCTCGCAGCCTCACTCCTGCCACCCCCACCTCGGAAAGCACCGTCAGCCCGCCCCCCTGGAAGCCCACCCCAGCGCACACGCCCAGTGAGCTCAACGCAACCGCTGCGGCGATTGTGTCCCCCCAGGGGGAGGCGGAGCCTCCGTCCTTCCCAGAGGTCAGTCACCCCCTCGTGCCATAATTCCAGGTGGTCAGTGGTCAGTGTGTTTGTTCAGGTCATTTGCTCACCGTTGTTGTGCTTGCGTGCGCGTGTTCGTGTCGAGCAGACCTCCACCACTCTGCTGGACTCCAGCGCCCTGCGCTCGCGGGTGCAGCTGAGCAAACGCCGCAGCCGGCGCACCCTGCCGTCGCGTGCAGCCCGCCACAGCGCCACGCTATCCATGCTCCAGGAGGGCACCACCGACGTCAGCCGAGACTGGATGTACCGTGACTCGACAGGTGAGGAGGGTGCACTCTCGCAATGTCTGCCGCCAGTAATACGGTGCCTCAGGGTCCCTGCCTGAGGATGACGGCGACGATGATGACATATTTATTGTCATGCAACCTCTACAGTCGTGTTTCGTGGTCATAAGTGTCCTTCATCTCCCCCCAGAGGAAAAGGCAGAACAGTCCAAGCAGGCAGATTCTGACTCGGAGGAGCCGCTCCGCCCATCAGTGCCCTGCACGCCCGGCTCTCAGCTCCAGAGAGTGAGCCTCTTCCCTGGCGTGGACCCCTCTGCTCTCAAAGTGCGGCGCCGTAACGCTCAAACGCTTTATTCTATAGTCCCAGTGGTAGTCTGCCATGCTGTGGTTTTGGCTATAGCATCCCTGATCTGTGCTGCTAATCAGCTCTTGGTATACATGCAGGAAGCGAGGCTGGGCCTTCACTCTCATCACCCATACTTCATTAGAACTTGTCTGCTCCTCAACGTCCCCCCTGCTGGCCTTTGTCTTGCAGGTTCAGCTCAAGAAGCGTGGGGACCCTGACAATCAGACCGATGGGCCTATTCCTGCCCCTTCTCAGCTGTCACGTTCCCCCAAATCTCCCTTCCTCCCCCGGGCCTCCAGAGTGCTGCCTCCCACTGGTGGAAAAGATAACGAGTACGACTCTTAAGACGGATCCTGTCTGACTTATCTTGTCTTATCGGGACTAATTCGGTCCTTCTGGTTAAACTGAGTTTGTCCAGATGACACAAAATATAGAATCCTTCTTAACGTCTGGGGTTTGTGTGTGTGCTCTGCAGGGAGGAGTCCTCTCCACAGTGGCTGAAGGAGCTGAAGTCTAAGAAGCGCTTTAGTCAGTACGAAAACGAGGCCTAGTCCAAATGGACGGTGAGCGCTCCCCCTCTCCCGGCCGCGTCTCTGAGTTCCTTATTCTGTCCCTCTGTTTAGGGACACCAAGTTTACTTGCGGTCTCTTCATTTCGACGAATGCCGCGTCATAGACGAGCGAGCAGTTAATCAAAAGATGTTTCCGGAGACTAACTTGTGTAAATTGCTCATCCGTTGCTTGTAGGTATTTCTTAGGTTATCGGAGTATGTTGCTAATTTTTTTTTTATCAAATATTTTCAGGTTGCCTTAAAACTAGAGAATGTGCAGAAGCTACAGAACAGTGACATCAGAAGCCTTAACCTTTGACCCGGATGTGAACAGACCTGTGCTGCTGCTGCCGTGACCTCCATGTCCCCCTCTAACTTCCTGTTGGATGTCTGAAACACGTGCATGGTGCCTTTTTTAAAAGATATATTTTTTTGACAAGATAAGTTGGGAGTAAACCAGAAACTGCTTTTATTTTTCCATACCGAATCTCCTTGATCCTTTTACTATGGGAAGGATCTCCAAGCCTCTTTGCTCTCTCGCTGCGTGGGGGATGGAGGGCCGGGCTGAACCACTGTCTACGTATGGTTGCAGTTCTGGAAGATCTGCTTGAAGGCCCTGAAGCCGCATCCCTGCAAGCGCTTCCTCAAACTGGAACTACATTCCAGAAACATAAAAAAAAAAACGTTGTTTTCTATTTTGATTTAAATGTGCACATTTGGTGTATCTTTGTGGGTAAGAGTTGGCATATTCAGTGAATGGTCACACAAAGTTGCCATAATCTCTTTTATTATGTTATAGAGAAAAAAAAATCCACAACATAACGACCTGGCATTCAGCAAAATGTAATAACTTCTTATTGTCAACTGTTTTGTATTTGTATTTTTTGCTGATTTAAACGTGTAAATGTTACTCAAATGCAGAAAAAAAAAAATGTAGCCAGTGAAATAAGTTTATAATGGAATCATCCATAGCAGTCATTGTAACTGTCGCTGTAGGAATTAGTGATTTTTATCGCTCAGATGCAACCAAGCAAAATTAGCTTTAGTACAAGAAGCAAATGGCTGCCTTGTCATGAACATGATTCCGCTTCTGAAGAGAAATAAAGAGCTGTACGCTGGGACCCTGGTCAGTTTGTTATTCCTTCAGGAATCTAGCTAAGATGGAGAACGGTGAGCTAAACACTAAACGCTTCTGGACTGGATCTGAGGCTTTTCCACGATACAGACATGAGTAGGTGGGCTGCTTGTGAGGTTTGGATTACACCTGCGCTTGTAGTTGTGTCAAGGGGTTAGGGTGAAGTTTAACGTGGTCCACAGCGAGCCGAAGGCTTGACACCTTCTGCATCTTCGCTTTGATCATGTGTGTTACCACCCCAGTACATCAGGTGGCAGTGTGTGTCCTTGCCCGCTCTTTGACGTGATTCTTGTTTAGCAGAAGTAGTGACGTGGAGGCGACGGCAACATCATTTGAAGATTAAGTCATTATGAAGGACATTAGGCAATGATCATGCTGCTGCAGTTTACACTGCGGAATAATTCACAATAATACACTGTGGAATAGATCACGCTGTGAGCCACCCTCATATAGAATGTATGTGAAACCATTTGACACAGTGAGCCACATCTGGGGGGAAACTATGGCAGGAGTTCGGACCACAGAGTTAGGAACTAGTTTACAGTGCCATGAGACTGACAGAGGCTGTGGCCTTAACCCTTGGTCTGTCGCTGCACTTAGGGTCCATCAGCTACAAGTGAGCTGATCGTGTGCTTAGTGACGATGCAATAGAGCCCTCTAGTGGCTGGTCTGATGAATGGGCTGAACAATATGCACAGATCTGGCTGGCTTACCAGTGGGCCACCCTTTCAACGCACTGCCTGATGTCAAAATGTATATTGTTATTGTCCTTTTTAATAAGCAGAGGTGTGACTGAGAGGCACCAGGGAGTGGATGGCAGGAGTCAGGCTGCGGGCGGTTGAGATGACTGAGTCTGTGTTAGAGCTACGAGTCTCCCAGACTGCTGTAACTCTTGGATGGGAAAAGGCTACACTGTCGGAGACTTATTTGCAAAATAATATGCTGTCTGCTACTGGGTGCACTACGAATGATAGAAATTATTCTACCATAAAGTTTAGAGAGAGAAATGCTTGTATCTGTCCAACAGAAATGTATAGGGTCGATTGCCTGGGATTAAAACTAACTTCTAATTGTTTTGCTGCCTTGTTAAGTTTTCTTGACCATTGACTTTACTGCTATGCTTTCCAAAGATGTGCCAGAAAATAGCTGCAGATCCTCCCCTTCCTGCTCTGAAAATTCCTGTAAGCACTTTGAAGCTGTTGATTTGACAACAGAAGTGACCGAGTCTTCTTTCAGCTGTGTGTGCCGCCTTCCGTGTTGCTGATCGTCGGGTGTTGGAATGCTGACAATCTCGTCTTGTCAATGTGTTTTGTTTTCCCTTTGGAGTTCGTGGTCCGCCTCGCATGTGTAACTTGTGTGTTTTTAACTCCTCGGTGCCATTTTGTCAGTCTGGGGGAAACTTCCTTACCTTGTAATATTACAAAATGTGTCTGTTCCTAAATAAAATTTCCTGTAACTTTGTCTGTTGTAGTGACCTGCTTGCCTTCGGCCTTCGCTCCTAAACAGAGTTTAAATGCAGATGGCGTCCAGTCGAGCCCTGCGCTGCCCGCTTATTACGCCATACCTGAGTGCAGTTCTGCCTTATTTAACATTGTTTGTTTTCTTAATGTCCCAAAATTCTGGGAAAGATTCAAGATTCATAAGTATGTGACTTAAATGACTAAGCCTCTTTATCCTGGAAGCTTGCCGGTTTGATAAATGGCCTCAGTAAATGTGACGGGGGGGCCACGTCTGGAGGCTCGCTCTGCTGCAGTAGATGTGACCCGGGGGCCGTGTCAGAAGGCTTTCTCCTCCCAAGAAGGCATGACCCGGGGGCCACGTCTGGAGGCTTGCTCTGCTGCAGAGGGTGTGTGAGGGGTTGTGTGACCCAGGGCCTGGGGCTGTTTGGAGAGGCTCAGTCCGCCACAGTGGGGATGACCCCGGGCCCAGGGCCATGTCAGTGGGCGTCCTGGCACCTCCGAATTTCTCCTGCTGTCCTGAAAAAGAGGTGATAGATTCCCTGCGGGGGCCAACCCGTGGGCTGCATGGTGAAGCTGACAGCAGCATGACTGAGGTGGCGTAGCACAGCATGGCCCCGGAGCAGCTGCTCCTGCTGACCGCGACTCCCCCAGCCAACCACCTGTCCCATCCTAGGCTTCCCTTCATTTTAGTCTTTTCCGCCTTGAAGACATCATCAGCACAAAGCAATCATATCAGCAGAAACAAATGTTATTTTTAGTACTCAGACAGGAGTTTGGTCTAGTAGCCATAAACGTTCCCCGCTATCCGGGCGCAGATGATATAGTAATAATAATAATACCAATTATTATTAATATTATTATACACACGCTCACACACACACATTATTATGGAACACCATCAGGGAAAAAAATCGGGTCCACATGCATCTCCACATGCATTCAATGCACATTGAATGCGTATCTTTGGATTGCATATCTTTGGGATTTTGCGTCTCCCGGTCGCATGTTAACATGCGGCACATTGCAGGCATATCTTTAGACAGGAGTTTGCGTCTCCCGGTCGCATGTTAACATGCGGCACTTTCCACGAATATCTTTAGACTGGAGTTTGCATCTTCAGATTCTGTCTTGAGGGGGATTACTTTACTGTAGATCACAGTTGATTAAATTGCTTTGCACCTGAAGAATGGATAATTATTGGATGAAGCACTTTAGCTATCGTGCTGATGGGTATCCATGCTATTAATCTAGTGCTTCGGCGCGTTGCGTCACCCTTCCTGTGGCCGTAGCCCTGCCACCTCCACGGCCTCCCTTCCAGGACCACGCCAAGCGCTCAGCCCCCGTACCCGGGTCACTAGGCGGTTTAGATGTGGCTCCTTCAGCCCCTCCCCAAGTCCTATAGCACCGTCGCTCCCTCTCGGGAAGCAGTCAGCCAGGATACCGTCGTGGAGGACAATGCACCCAGCGCTAAACGGAATGTGAGTTCAACCAATCATATGGTAGCACCCAGATAAATCCCACCCACTCTTGGATTCAAAGCCTCTCTTCTTCCAGGAACAGCTGATTCTTTTTTTTTTGTTTTCGCTCACCATGTCTCCCACAACCCTAACAGAATAAGCTTTCACAGAAGCTGGATGGATGGAGGGATGGATGAACTATGGTGTCCATCAGTTTTAATTTCACTTCCGTTCTTTTCATTTCCTCAATCTCTGTAGATTTATCTCTTCATTACTTCCATTCATTTAGTCTCCCGTTAATCCCTGTCCCATAGCTAAAGCCCCCTGTCTCCTGTCTACTGTCCCCTCCCTGCTGTCCCCTGCCTATGGCCTCCTGTCGTTTATAAATTTCTTATGTTCTTATGAATCCTTTGGGGGGGGCTCCACTAAATGTGCTGTATGTTTGACACTGTTCCATCTACACAATGGCATGGAAACAGAGCGACCCTTAGATATCAATGTAGACTGTAATACTGCATAAGCTGCAAGTCCTTTTAAATCTTATGGCTTAAGCTGCCATGCTGCTAAATATTCTCGTTATCTCAAGATAATGTCATTAAAATAAATGCAAGCGTGGCCATTCTCTACCTCTGTATCAACGAGTAGCTTGTATTTGTATACTTAAAACACCTGAGTTAACACAAAAACCACAATTAGGTTAAGGTTAAGGTTACTTTATTGTCATCAACGGCTTTATACAAGTACAAAGTGTGATGAGACAACATTTCCCATGGTTCCAGGGCAACATCTAATAACATTGAACATTCACATACAACAGGGCAATAATTGTAGTCTGCAATAATATATTTACTAATACAATTTCCATCAATCACCGTATTCATATAGAGGCATTTTGGACAATTCTATGCTTCCAACTTTGTGGGACAAGTTTGGTGAAGATCATTTTCTGTTCCAGCATGACTGTGCCCCAGGGCACAGAGCAAGGTCCATAAAGAAATGGCTGGGTGCATTTGGTGTGAAAGGTAAAGGTGTAGATGGATGGAGAGCTTTTCAACGCCGACGTTACAACGGTTGTATTGAATGAGAGAGGGTACAGTTGTATTTCTGAAAAATACAGTATCATTGTGGTAGCCCATAATACAATTAGTTTCATAACATTGAACATTAGGTAATCCATGTACAGCTCTACAATGCCTTCATACAATTATTTCTCAGCAGTTACACAAATTAAGCTTTATAGTTTTGGGGGACATCTCCTATAAGCCACAACCATCGATGTAAATACTGCGCGTCAGGATTTGTCACACCGGAAGCAGGAAGTGCGTGTTGTCCAAGCATGGCGGCACACGTCTTGTGGCTCGCGCGAGAGCTCTCTATGTTCACCTCTGAGCTTCGCACCTTCTGCTGAAGTCTATTTCGGCGTTTTAAAAGCATTTCATTTGCTCAGGTAACACTACTGTATTATACTTTAAATTGAACTCTTTAAAAATCGCCAGTACACTAATTCGCGTTAAATTAGTAGCTCCGTGCCTATTACAGGAAATGATTCGTTTTAGATGCATTATATGCTGAATAACTGCGTGTCATATCTTTTTTCCTGACTAACCCACTATAATATGTTCTTTTTTTGTTATATTTACAACAAGTATATTTGTATTTGTACCAAAACAATTAATGGTATGTTCTGATAGGAAGCAAATATGTAGAATATCAGGACCTTGTATAGTCATTTATGTAAAAGGTTGATTTCGTGTGTAGTTCTGTGAATGTTTAAATTAAGTATCTTGTCTAGTCCTCTAGGTAAGTATGTATAATATCATGCGCAATATCAGCCAAAATTCGGGGATGGAGTATTTGTGAATGTCACTGCTACGACGCACTAAACGCTTCTTACTTTTCAACAATGCTTTACTTATTTAATAGCCAGGTGGGCTTGCTCCTAAAATTAAATGTGTTGTTGGTTGCTGTTGGGCAGCTAAATAGTTTGTGGGAAATATTGCAAATCACTCTGCTTAAAAAGCAGGAGAGAAAGTTGACTGTCAAATAAATGTATTAAATTGCGGTCTACAAAAGCAATTTTCCGTGGATCTGCAACCATTTCATTGGTTCTGGCGCACCATCAGCGAATTGGCTGATTTGATACCTGCCGCCCAAATCCGTGGAATCTTTGAAAGTTGGAAGACGGCGCGTTTCTTTTGGAAGGGCAAGTTTAATAGTTTAATAATGTTGGTCAACAGACACAAGCTCGAATGCTGCTGCTTTCAGTGGTCGTGGTCGGATGGAGGTTAGGGGGGTATGAATATGAGTCTTAGCACATGCGCCTGGGGGGTTGGTGGCATGCGAAGGAGGGTCTGTTAGAGGCTGCTCAGCATAAGTCACCCATCATTCCCGTGGCGCTGCATTGACCTGCACGTCCCTGGTTGCGCCGCAGGGTGGGCGGACGGCGGCGGCGGCCATGCCAGTGGTGTGCAGCCGCTGTGCCAAGGCTCGCGCCATGCTGAAGCGGCCAAAGACCGGTCACTCGCTCTGCAGGGAGTGCTTCTTCTGGGCATTCGAGGAAGAGGTGCACGAGACCATCGCGTCGGCGCGCCTGTTCACCCGCGGCGAGACGGTGGCCATCGGGGCCTCGGGCGGCAAGGACTCCACCGTGCTGGCGCACGTCCTGAAGGCGCTCAACGATCGCCACCACTACGGCCTGAAGCTGCTCCTGCTGTCAGTGGACGAGGGCATCGCCGGCTATCGCGACGACTCCCTGGAGACGGTGCGGAGGAACCAGAGGCAGTATGAGCTGCCGCTGAAGATCGTGTCCTATGAGGAGCTGTATGGCTGGAGCATGGATGCCATCGTCAAGCAGGTGGGCCTGAAGAACAACTGCACCTTCTGCGGGGTGTTTCGCCGTCAGGCCCTGGATCGTGGCGCCATGATGCTGAAGGTGGACAAGATCTGCACAGGTGAGCTCCTCTGTCCGTCGGGTGGTCCTTGTTATAGGAGTATGGTGAGTAAAATGTTGGTGTGAAACCCTTCTGAAATAGAACCTGCTCGGTTGAACTTTGCCCGATTCCACTCCCGCTAGGTCATAATGCGGACGACATCGCCGAGACCGTGTTGATGAACGTTTTGCGCGGCGACATTGCAAGACTACGCCGTTGCACGGCAATCTGTACGATGGGTGAGGGTGAGGGGGCCGTGCCTCGCTGCAAGCCCCTCAAGTATGCCTACGAGAAGGAGATTGTGCTCTACGCCTACTTCAAGAGGCTGGACTACTTCTCCACGGAGTGCATCTACTCCCCGAATGCATACCGGGGCCACGCCCGCGCCTTTCTCAAGGACCTGGAGGCCGTGCGGCCTAGCGCCATAATGGATGTCATCCACTCGGGGGAGAACCTGTCTGTGCGCGAGGGCGTGCGCATGCCGGTGCAGGGGACCTGCACCCGCTGCGGCTACATTTCCAGCCAGGCGCTCTGCAAGTCCTGCGTGCTGCTGGAGGGCCTGAACCGCGGCCTTCCGCGCCTGGGCATTGGAAAACACCACCGTCTTCACGGCAAGATCCTAGCCCAGCAGCCACTCACCCCGGAGGAGGAGCGCAAGCTCAAGGCGGTGGATTTCTGATTGGCTGCTTCTGGTGGATCTAAAGAACAGCCCTCCCAGCAGCTTTCTGATTGGCTGCTTCTGGTGTATTTAAAGAACAGCCCTCCCAGCAGCTTTTTTTGATTGGCTCCTTCTGGTTTATCTAAAGAAATGCACCCCCCAGCATCTTTCTGACTGGCTGCAGTCATTTTGGTTTTAGTTTAAGGGCTTTAATGTGAATACTGAGGTCTCTGGCTGGGATGGAAATACTACCTGAAAAATGACCTAAAATCACAAACAAAGGAATATTGCTGTTCACATTTGGACAGTGAATCATTAAATATTCAGCATTTTAAAATTACTTTTTACAAATTATTTTAAATAGCAATGTCTCACAGACAAGCGCGGTCCTTCTGTTATTAGGATTTTGACAGTTCATTTTTTTTTTTTATTGCAAATAATTTTCAAAGTGCTTTGAAAGTCCACTGAAGTTTTAATTGAGCATCTATGGTTGGAAAAAAATTCTCTGACAGCCTGATCCTGGTGTGCCTGCGTGGGTAAAAGCCGTCGGTGCAGAATGTAACCCATGTTAATAAAGTGTCATTTGTTTTTAAAGGAAGGTGTGGTTATTTTTTTATTTTGTTCTTGTGGCAGGACAACAAGTATGGAAGCAGCCTTCTCCTCCTTATTAATGGCCTTTCGTGCTGTTTGAATCTCCTTCATGACAAAGTGGCAAGCTCAATTCGCGTTCAGCTCGGGGCTTTCTGGTAGTCAGCATCGCCCTGGGTGGGTCTGCAACATCTATGTCCCTGTGGTGGGGGTAGTCGTGCCTTGAATATCCTGCCCACCCACACACTGCGGTTCCTGGACCCTTGGTCCGAGGGGCCGCCCTGGGTCACTGCCTTCTGCCTTCTGACATGCTTTTTTCACCAGCCCTGTTAGCAAAGGCTCGGCTTACAGCAGTTTGTAACTAAACCCAGGAGCCTCACTGTCTAACCACTGCTCGACCACCCCCC
>JAABNY020000039.1:1144867-1163598 GCA_015164015.2 Brevimyrus niger
CTGGACAGGGGGCCAGCCTATCGCAGGGCACACTCACACACCAGTCACTCACACAAGCACACCTATGGGCAATTTAGTGACTCCAATCAGCCTCAGCATGTCTTTGGACCCCACGACGGCACGGGGAGAACATGCAAACTCCACACACACGTAACCCAGGCGGGGTAACAACACATTATGCATCAATTTACAGCATGTGTCGCCTGTTTTAAGAGTTATTTGTTGCCACGCTGACGGTATTTTAGTTCTTAATTGCACAAGTAAACACACACGCATCGTTTCCGCTTCTTTTTTGACAGTCCACAGCATGCCATAGTATGACATGGCACCGGTTTATGAATGACAGCACCGGTATAAACATTCCTTTGTGACTGCGATGTTTGTGTCATACTGAATAGAGCGGCGGGAAGCGTGAGATACCTGATGCATTTTCGTGTGAGCAGACAAGACAATCAGATAACAGATGCAGCGTTCACCGGTGTGCTTGTGCGGGACAGGCCGAGTCTGGCGGGGGGCGACCACAACAAAATAATCCTTCAGGTATAGCGGTATATTCATTGCGACTCAGCTCTGCTGTTGCCTTATATAATGCAGGCATAAATGAGCCTAATTGGGAGTATTATGGGTCCCTGACGGCTCATATGTTTCAGTCGTGCCTGTTGTCTTACAATTTATTAGCTGCTTTAAGGAAACAAACCGTAGTCTTTCCGGGAAAACAGACAAGCTGACTGACCTTTTCCCTCACCCCTCACAGCAGGAAAAGGGCGTGTACAAAGCTTTACCCAATAAACAAGCATATGAAGCAGGAGACGACAGCAGAAGTGGAAATCCATAATCCAGCGTTGAGCTTAATCCTCGGCGGATGAACAAAAGCTATTCTGAGGGAAACACAAGAACAAATGACTCCCCTTTTTATTACACGTTCATTTATTACAGCTTTTGACTGTATTGAAAGAGGCAGTGACCCTGTTCTGTATCACCGTGTCCTAGACTTCAAAGATGGCACCTTTATCTTAGAAGCCATCATTTAATAATGTCCTGAATGACGGATCAGAAAGACACATGTGGGTCACTCTCAGAATTCTTAATGGCTGGTGTTATACAGGGCAAATCTGCCTTAACTCAATGTTATTTTGTGCTTGGTTCCTTAAGTCCAAAAGCATGATCTTTTTCACTGCTCTGAAAATGTAAGGTTTGGTGCAGTTACAATGTTGCAGTGTTTATTAGTGTTCTCGCCTAACTAGCAACAAAGGTACATGAGAAAATTAGCATTAGGTCATTATTTACTGAATGCGATTCAATGAATATTCAGTGATAATTCTGTACTGACCACTGGGCCTGGGCTTTCACAGAAGTATAAATTCAAAATATAATGTCACAAACAAAAGGAGGCCAGTAAGCCCATTATTTCAGGTTTTAATATTTAATAGACAGGCACTGGTAGTTTTATCTGTTGTTACAGTAAGACTAACAGAAATGAGGATCTGGTTCGAAACTCTTTATCTTCTATGCGTACAAAAGGTTTTATTATCTAGCCTAAGCATGTGACCTTGTGTTATCAGGTTTGACCTTGTAGATTTAAGCAGTGTAATTAGATTGTGATCAAAACTGACTAGCAAGGGGGTCTTTGCTGTATCTCTTCTGCTGTGCATTCCATGTCCGGTGGAAAATCGAATTTGATTTTCTTTTCGAAATTGAAATCTGTGAGAACTATAGTTAAAATGCAATTGAAATTAATTTGAAATGCATTTTATCTTGATAACTTTATGTGTGAAAAACACGGGCTCAGTAATTTATAGCCGTTTATTGGCAGTATTGGTCACATTCTTTTTTTTTTTGGATTGAACAATATTTATTGTCATGTGAACTTGGACAATTCAATCAAGTTATTGTGATACAGGGTCTCAGAAAGTTTAACATAGTATGGGAAAAGAGGGATGTAATAATTTCAACAAGACAGTACAGGCGCTCTTCTACCTACAAACTTTCAGACATACCAACGAAGAGGACTGTAAGTCCAGGTTGTGTTCCTTGGGCTCTCATTTCCTGTCAGCAACATAGTTTTTTTTTTCTGCGAGCCAGTTCCGCCTAGTATGACATCTGGCCGCTACTCCCGCCATGCAGCAGCGTAGCGTGCGGACTCCCAGCATCCTCGGTCTTTGTACTTGCGTATGCCCTTAAAATTATGTTGAATAATGACTTACGAACATTTCAAGTTACAAACAGCCGTTCGGAATATATCTCGTTCGTAAGTAGAGGAGTGTCTGTACTGCAGGATTGCCACATGCAAGTGAAATTGGGGGCCACCCGTGTCGTCTATACAGTAGGTCTGACCAGTCCAACAGTCCCAGCCATCTCAGCAGGTGGAGTTGATATGCTGGAGGTGTGGCAGGTCAGAGCCAGTGACCTTCCTGACTGGTCTTTGCAGCAGTTTAAGATACTCAGCCATCCAGTTACCAAAACACACCGTGCTGTCAGAATGCCCTCAGTGGTGTCAGCGTTTTGTTAGAACGGCACCCTGAAGCCCTTTAGTTTTCTCGAGAAGAGCAGACTCTTTTGTGTCTTGTCTTCTTTTAATTCAGCAAATGGCCTTTATATCACCATTTTTGATTGTAATGAAAGCTGACAAGTGAATTAGATCTACACACACCTTGCAGAGCTTAGATGTTCTTTGTTCATATTTTTTAAATTCCCCTTTGAGAAATAGTGCCTTTTCTTGCTCCATAGATAGCAAAACAATGATAGTTCACAGTGATTTCTTATAAGCTTTACCTTTCTTAACAGTACAGATACGTGGCTCTGCCGTCACTTTTTGGAAGGCTCAAACAGATTACTGTTACATGGCAACTTATGCAAGAGTCTAAAGTTATTTCACAGGATCAAATTTCATCTCACAAGCTGCATTACAGCTGGTCCCTGTCCTGTTGTAGGACGAAATAGGCTCTAATCAAGCGGTAGAGCATGGCGTTGCAGAATGGAGTGATAGCCTTCCTCCTTCAAGATCCCTTTCACCCTGTACAAATCTCCCACTTTACCATCACCAAAGTACCCCAACACCATCACATTGCCTACACCATGCTTGACAGATGTCATCCAGCACTCCTCCAGCATCTTTTCATTTCATCTGTGTCTCACAAATGTTCTTCTTTATGATCCAAACACCTCAGGCTTAGGGCGCTTTTCCACTGCACCAGGTACCATACTTTTGGTACTTCAATAAAGTACCGAAAGTATGGTGTTTCTTTTGTGTCGGTTTTCCACTGGTAAAAAAATACTGGTACTGGTGCCAAATGACATCATCAGTGACCGCCCCTGACTGACATCATCGCAAAGCGCGGCGCGGTATTTCTTTTGCTGAATTCAAACATGTTATTATGATCCTTCACTTTCCAGTAGTCCTGCTTAAGTTTTTTGATTTTCAAGCGGCACTGTTCAGTGTTTCACGTGTGCCCCATTTCTTCCAAGTGGCTTCCTATTACGGCAAATACTTTTTTTTTTTAGAGTCATGCCATCCAAATCCCGCTGGATCTGTTCATCCGACCATATGGCGATTAAAGCCTGTGTTTCCTTGTTTGTCCATCCTTTCATTTAACTTTTTTAATACTTTGGTTTTTACTGCTTTTGATTTAGTATCTCACTGTTCGCTGTGTGTTTCAAAAGATGGCAATTGTATTTTGTGTTTTAGCGGCAGGCTATTTGCATAACCAATGGACAGCAAATACGTTTGCAAGTCCCACCCCAAAGTACTGAAGTACCCCAGCTGGTTTGGCCCTTTCAGTACTGGTACTCGACCAGAAGTCAATGGAAAAGCGAAAGTACCGTACTTTGCGTGGTGGAAAAGCACCCTTAGTTTTGTCTATCCGTAGCCACGCCTTCCATCCAGTGTCTATGTCCATTTGCCATCTCAGTCATTTCATTTTATCGGCTATTCTGAGATACAGCTTTTTCTTTGCAATTCTGCCTAGAAAGCCAGTATGCATCCCGGAGTTGCCTCTTCACCATTGACGTTATCACTGGTCTTTTGTGAGTACTATTTAATGAAGCTTCCAGTTGAAGACCTATGAGGCGTCGGTTTCTCAAACTACAGCCTCTAATATTTACCCTCTCGCTCAGTTGTGCACTGGGGCCTCCCTCTCCTCTTTCTGCTGTGTTTAGAGCCAGTTTGCGCTGCTCTGTGAAGGGAGTAGCACTGTACGGGATCTTCTGTTTCCTAGAAATTTCTTGCATAGTCTTAATTTCTCAGAACAAGAATAGACTGATGAGTTTCAGAAAAAGGTTCTTTGTTTCTGATAATTTTGAGCTCGCAATGGAATCCTCAGTTGCTGATGCTTCAGATACTCAACGAGTCCAAAGACAGCCAGTTCCTTCTTTAATCAGCACAACAATTTTCATGTGTGCCACTGCAATTACAAAAGGGTTTCTAATGATCAACTAACCTTTTAAAAATGAGAAACTTGCATTAGTAAACACAACATTCCACTGCGGAACACAGGTCTCATTGTTGCTGTACACCTATGTAGATAATCCATTAAAAACAAATGTTTCCAGCTGTGATAGTCATTTGGTCAACATTAGCAATGTCTAAACAGTGTTTCTGATCATACTGGTGTTATTTGGACAAAATGGACAAAGAACTTGTTTTTTTCAAAAGAAAGGAAATTTCTATGTGACCCCAGGCTTTTTACCGGAAGGGTATAAGTGTATATGAATTTCACTCCTTATTTGAGATTCTCTTCCAAAGTGTAATTCTCCCACATACATGATTCAATGTTAGGCATGCCACAGTGCCATCATTTTCACAACAATCAAAAAAAGCCACCATTCGGATAATACTAGATAATAATATTAGAAAATGTTAGATTCTTGCATGTTAAATATTTTCTAAAACTCTATGGAAGCCAAAAATAGACATATAAGAAAAATGACCAACAAATCATCTTATCCTTTATAGTTATAAGTGTGACTGATGAAATATCTTCAGGTTTACAATATGAGCTTCTACAGCCTTATCATAAAAGAGAAACATTTAAAACTGGACACTGAAGGAGACAGATTTGCATATATATCTGTGTATGTGTGTGTGTATCGTTTGATTTATATGTTAAGGGAGACAGATTTGTATGTATATCTGTGTATATGTATCTGTGTATATGTATCTGTGTATACGTACGGTATAGCTCGGTTTTGGTATTTCATAATACATCATAACCTGCTTTGTAATCTAGATCAATAGCCTCCCGATCCTCCCTGCAAAGGGGCCCATTGGCTCTCAGTGGGCCCCCGATTTCTGTGGCCCTCAGTGTGGCTGCACTGCCTATAGTTCTGCCAGTGACCTGAGGTGCACTGTAAGCTATGTTTGTCGATGAAGTGGATTGAAAGAGAGAAATTAGTATGTAGTTTCAGAACCTTGTAATTTCTACACTCCTTTGAATAATCACACTGTTTTGTTTGAATATAGGTAAAGACTACTTTTCCTAGTACTTTCTTCCCAATTAAGTGGAAAAAATTGCCTACTCATGGTTTTTAAGGCTCAAAAATACCATTAAAAAACTTTTGAGCTTTTCACTGAGGTACAGGTGAGACTGTATACCTTGCATGTGACAGGGTCAGCATCTGTTTGTCTGAGTCTTTCATGCCTTCTCCCCATCTGCCTAGCAGGTGTCGCTGGACGTCCCATCCTCCCTGTTGTCCCCTGTACCCCGTTGGCCATGTGGCTCAATGAGCTGTGCATGCAGTTCCCTGTTAATCCCTGTCTTGTGTTCAAATCCGACCTCCTGTGTTTTTGTATTTCTGTTCCCTAGTGCTCATTTATCAGTTGTTCTAGTTCCTGTGATTTTGTGGTTTGTTTTCAGTCTGAGTTTTTTGCTTTGCCTTGGTTCTGTTTTACCTGCCTCCGTTATTTTCCCCATGTTCAGATTCTGTTTCCTTGTTTCTTTATCAGTTCTTAGTTTTCCTGTTAGTTTCTGAGTTCCTTGAGTTAATTAGTTGTTTTACCTGTTGCCCATTTTGCAAGCCCCTGTTAATTGTTTGCACCTGTCCTGCGTTATTCTTGTACCCCTTTGTATTTAAGTTCCTGCCTCAGTTCAGTTCCCTAGAGGGCCATTGTTGTAGGTCTTCTTGAATGTTGTGTCGGTGAAGTATTTCAGTTGTATTTAGAATGTTCCCCTGTGTGGTTTATTTTTTGTATTCTCTCCCCCCCCCCCTACTCCTTGTTGCACTGAATGTTTTGTAGTTAGTCTTTGTTTTTCCTATGTTGCTTTCTGATCGCTTGAGTTCTGTTTTGTTTTGTAGTGTTCCCAAAGCCACCAGCAGTTCATCCACCTCCTCCTTCCCAGCCTACACCATATGTCACTCTCCCGTGCCCAAACAACCAACATCCATGGCGGCATGTGAGAAACAGAATGCTGAATCCTTAGCTACACAGTTCATACTGGTCAGAGTTCTACAGAAAACACTTCGAAATTATCTATCCATCCATCCATCTGTGGGGCAAACCAACAGACCAATGATTAGTTGATACAGAAAGCCGAGCAGATGTTCTGATTTGAAAGCTACCATGTGGCGATGCGATGAAAGTACATTGCTATTTACAACCTATTGCAATTTTGACTAATTCATATACAAAACCAGTGGGCAGGCTCTGTTAATACTATTTCACATCGTGTCTCAAAATTTCACATGTCCAGCATATTTTATCAGAGTTTTGCACTAATGCCACAGACTGTTGAAATGGTGTTTCTTGTGAACGATTGGGACAGTATCTTAATTTTCCACAAAGTGAGTGGGGGGCATATCTCCACTTATTACTGCCCCCACCCCACACATTTTTTTTTTTTTAAAGGTACCCATTGAATAATGCAACTAGAGATCAAGAACTGCAAAGATGTTAGTCTAATGCCGTGACATGTAAAATACAACTAAAAGGTTTAAAAAGCAGCATTACAATTAACTACCACATTACTACAATTAATGTGGCTCTAACATTACCCTCTAACCTTGGATTATATGACCTGCACTCAAATTTCCAGGCAATGGCAAATGAAGTTGTTGATTTAGTGTGGTGAAAGATGTCGCTAAAAGGCCATGAAGATGCAGCCACTCAAGACCAACTAGCATTGGATTAAGAAAAACCGAATAAAGAAACAGATGACCGCCAACTTTGTTTGCAGAAGTTCTCTTCCCCCCATGATTTTAATTGCTTATGACAAAAAGAAGATGCAAATCAACAGCTGGTCTTACAACGCAAGTTCTGATGAACGGGAAAAAAAAAATCTGGAACGCTGGGTCATAGCAGGGTTCCACATCCGCGATTATTATGGGGTATTTTAAAGCAGGTGTTCGGGACAGACCTAAAGAAGAAAAAAAAAACGAAAAAAAAAATTATTTCACCAATGCAATTCCAGGATGTGGAAACTTCACACGACAAACTTGTTCTTGGTGATGGAGTTGCTCTTGGTGGCCGTGTCCGCGTGAGCCTGGTACCCGATTACCAGCTTTTTCGGCAAGTTGAGCTCCTCCTTGTATTTGCGCCCGATGTGAATGACGGCTTCGCGGTTCTCGGTGTTGGTGGTCCACACAGCAATCTTATCCCCCTTTGTGCGGATGTTAATGACAGCGCCGCACACGTCGCCGCTGAAGGAGCCGAAGCCCTCGCCGATGATACACAGCAGCGACTCCAGCCAGAAGCGGTCCAGCTCGGAGTGCCGCTGCTGCTTGGATAGCGTGACGAGCCACCGTCCACCACACTTGTTGCGTCGGTCTTCCCACATGGGCACGATGCCGTCCCTGAACACAGCGTAATCGCAGCCCGACGACAGCTTGCTCGCCGGCTGCATGTTGTCGAACAGCGCCCAGAAGTCCTCCACCGTTTCAAACTTGGTGACGATCCTCAGGTTGTCCTGCCACATCTTGCTCTTGTCGTTCTTGTAGAACCAGAGTACCCAGCGGCTCTGCAATGGGTGTTTGATATGGGTATTCAACACAACCACGGCTTCCCGGTCCTCCTTCACATCCTTCCTGCTCTCCACACCATCTTCAGAACGCAGGCTTAACATCTGCCCCGCTACATCCGACATGCTGATTATTTCATGGACCAGGTCAGCTCCAAACAGTAAACTACAGTGAACCTCAGCTGTACACAAGCAGCCAAGTAATCAGTTCAAGCGCAGGTCTGGCGGAGAGGCCAAACAAGAGAGACCGTGATTGAGGCAGGTGCGGAGGGGAAGCCCGCTCTTCTCCATCGCCAATCTGGTGCTAGATTGACTGCAGCTCTGCAACTGAAGATTATCACCGCCCTCCAAATATTTGTTTTACATCGATCGCATGGCGTGTTATAACCGTTAACACTAGTTATTCCAACAAAATATGACTTGATCATCGAGTTCTAAGGTTAGATCTGGAAATTATATAAACGTATCTTTAACAAATCTTAACTTTCAGAGTGTTTTTTTCACTGTTGTACAGCGTTGTAGTACCTGAGTCCGGTTTTGAGACCACCTTTTTACTTACCCGGTCTTGTATCGGAATTGAAAGCATGTCTACTCCATCATTAATCAGTCTCGAACTACAGCGTACGTGTATGATTCGGATTCGTAATTTTAAAGTGAGTTTTTTTTATATAACAACAACAGCAAAAAATCTAATAAAAAAGACTATGTGATAGATATTATACAGTATAAATTGTGAAAAGACAGTCGATCAGTCTCTTCATAACAGACAAGAAATCAGTTTCAGTAGTTACTCAATCTGGCTATGTTAGTCACCACTGCCATGCAGTTTACAAACATAGGATCCTAAACTGCTCAGTTGAAACGAAGGTGGTCACCCTTCTGGCCTCACATGGTCAGTTCTACCCAGAATTCATTACGAGATACACAGGTATTGTGTTAACTGTTGTTCTATGCCGTTTTATGCCATTTATACACAGCTCAAAAAATTTAAAGAAACACGTTGAAAACGCATCAGATCTTAATGGGAAAAAAATCATGCTGGATATCTATACTGATATGGACTCGGTAATGTGTTAGGAAGAAAAAGATGCCACACTTTGATGGGAATGAAATTATCAACCTACAGAGGGCTGAATTCAAAGTGAAAAATGATGTGGCAGGCTAATCCATTTTGCCAAAATTTCATTGCAGCAACTCAAAATCACACTCAGTAGTTTGTATGCCCCCCCCTCCCCCCCGCATGCTGTATGCATGCCTGATAATGTTGGGGTATCCTCCTAATGGGATGACGGATGGTGTCTGGGGGATCTCCTCCCAGATCTGGACCAGGGCTTCGCTGAACTCCCGGACAGTCTGAGGTGCAACGTGGCGGCATCAGATGGACCGAAACATAATGTCCCAGAAGTGTTCTATTGGATTTATGTCAGGCGAGCGTGGGGGCCAGTCAACGGTATCAGTTCCTTCATCCTCCAGAATCTGCCTGCATACTCTCACCACAAGAGGAGGAGGAACCCAGGACCCACTGCACCAGCGTAGGGTCTGACAGGGGATCCATGGATTTCATCCCGATACCTAATGGCAGTCAAGGTGCCGTCGTCTAGCCTGTAGAGGTCTGTGTGTCCCTCCATGGATATGCCTCCCCAGACCATCGCTGACCCACCACCAAACCAGTCGTGCTGAACAATGCTTCAGGCAGCTTAATGTTCTCCACGGCTCCTCCAGACCCTTTCATGTCTGTCACATGTGCTCAGAGTGAACCTGCTCTCAACTGTGAAAAGCACAGGGCGCCAGTGGCAGACCTGCCAATTTTAGTATTCTATGGCAAATGCCAATCGAGCTCCACAGTGCCAGGCAGTGAGCACAGGGCCCACTAGAGGACGTCGGGCCCTCAGGCCACCCTCATGAAGTCTGTTTCTGATTGTTTGGTCCGAGACATTCACACCAGTAGTTTGCTGGAGGTCATTTTGTAGGTCTCTGGCAGTGCTCTTCCTGTTCCTACTTGCAGAAAGGAGTAGATACCGGTCCTGCTGATGGGTTAAGGACCTTCTACAACCCTGTCCAGCTCTCCTAGAGTAACTGCCTGTCTCCTGGAATCACCTCCATGCCCTTGAGACTGTGCTGGGAGACATAGCAAACCTTCTGGCAATTGGCACGTATTGATGCACCATCCTGGAGGAGTTGGACAACCTGTGCAACCTCTGTAGGGTCCAGGTATTACCTCATGCTACAAGTAATGATGCTGACTGTAGCCAAATGCCAAACTAGTGAAAAAAAACAGTCAGCAAAGTTGAGGAGGGAAAAATGTCAGTGGCCTCCATCTGTTGAACCATTCCTGTTTTGAGGGTCGTCTCATTGTTGCCCCTCTAGTGCGCCTGTTGTTAATCTCATTAACACCAAAGCAGCTGAAACTGATTAACAACCCCCTCTGCTACTTAACTGACAAGATCAATATCCCAAAAGTTTAATTGACTTGATTAAAAAGTGTTCCTTTCATTTTTTTGAACAGTGTATATTGTATTAGTCTATCTTAATGATGTAGGAACATATCACTACACACCCATTTAAAGCGCCTTGGGGTGACTCTGTTGTGGATGGCGTTATATAAAAATGAATCGAATTGAAATCTCTATGAGCTCTTTGACCGGTTTATTATATCATAATCAGCTTTACATGTATCAGGTTCCACTAGTAGAAAAACAGCAGGCGTACTCAGACATAGCACAAATCATTTCTCTTTTTTGTTTTTAATGCTGACTGGTTTAAACCACTACTGATCTTACCAAACCATAGGGGGAACAAAGAATGTTCCCCGCAGAACAGTTACCATGGGATCGTCCCATATTGAATAATAGAATGTTGTGTCTCCCTCTTCTGCAAGGACATAGTTTGTGCATGCTTACCCACCATGGCACCCTTATAAATAACAGTGTCTGCTTGTTCGACAGATAATGAAATATCAAATAGCCAGGAAAACTAATGAAAACTTGCATTGACATATTTGTAGAGTACCAGAATCGGGCTTTGACATACAGCTTTTTACACATCTCTTATCCTACTGAGTCGCTCACACAGAAATTTGATCAGCAGTGGTATAATATTGTGTATTTGTAACTAAATACTAATGTTTGAGACCAAAGGATTGTCATTCTTAAATAATGCAGTTTTTTTTTCTGATTTTGGTCGCAGCTTGGTCCCCCCCCCGACCACCAAAGTCTCAGGCTTGACTCAGTCTCAACCCCCCCCCCCAAAATCTCCATGCACATGAAAAGGGTAAAATGGGCTGTCAATGGCACCTATCGAAGCACCTGCAATGGGCACGTTGCCAGAGCCGGTCCATGGAAGAAGGCGGCCTGGTCTGATGAGTCACGTTTTCTGTAGCGTCAGGTTGGTGGCTGGGTGCGTGAGCGTTGTTTACCTGGGGAAGCGATGGCGCCAGGATGCACTATGGGAAGAAGGTGAGGCAGTGGGCCTTGTTTTGTCAGGAAGCCTTGGGTCCTGGCATTTATGCTGGCATTCGTGTTGATGCCATTTTAACACAAACCTTCTACCTGAACATTATTACAGTCCAGGAACACCCCGGTATGGCAGTGGTCTCTCTCAGTAGGATTTTGTCCCCTGTCACACTGCAATAATCTTTCAGGAATGGTTTGAGGAACAGGTAACATGGTTAAATGGAGCAATCGTTACTTCCAACTTTATTGTGTAGAATGAATCCATTGTGTCGTACGTGACTACATTCTCAGTAACCGTCAGTTCTATGTTGTGTCAGGAAATATCACTGTGTGCATATTGTGTTTCCTGATATTGTCCTGCCCTGTTTGTAACATAGGCACAGTGACACAGTTACTCCTATTTCTGCCATTTAAATCCAACTGCTGTTGATGGTACGCTATTAGCTATGATTCTGAAGGCACAACCTACTCAGTGTCTCTCATATTGTCAAATCCCTGACTGAAAAGCACCGTGGCACTTATTCATGAACGGCACTAGCAGTTATTATCCTGAAGTACTGAGTAAATGTGCTGTTAATGTTTTCTGGCGTGTTCATTGTGCTGCTGGTAGCTGACTGGCGAAGGCGTGAGTTGAGAGCGTCAGCAGGGGCCCCTTTGAAGCCACGGAGCATGGCTGCTTTGTCGGGGGCCCGAATTGTGCCTGGCTTTGTCCAGAGTGACGCTGGTGACCCCCTTCGATGTTCTACACGGCCGGCTGTGATTCTGGAGCGACACTGAGTGTCACAGCACACGACGGAGGTTGCGTCCTGATATGTCCTTCCTGCTGCATGCTAGCATTCGGGGAACCCGTGAGCTGAGAACCCTCTTGGGGGACGGAAGCACGATCCTCTCTGTTTGCGGTTCCCTGCTTGGGTCGTTAGTACTGCATGGTTACATTTTCAGCATCTGCATCTTCTTTGCCCAGCTGGATCTGCCTGGCACTACAAGTACTGCATAAATGTTCTACTTCATAAATGCATTGAACCTTCTCTACAGTTTGGGCTAAGTTTAGTTCGGCTGTCTGTTCATCATAAATGACTTCCCCCCAGGATCAAGCCTCTTCCATACTGTTCTCATGCTTAACACCATGTGATCGCTTTGTTACCTACATATGTTGCCAGACCCAATCACCTGTGTCTTGTTCCTTTCTTGATGCGGTGCACATGGCTTCTGGACCTTGTGAATTGGTGATGAAACCCGTCCTGAGTGCCTGCGAATGCATCTCTGAGCACCTCTTTGATGGACACTGGCTCCAGTGCAGAGCAGTGATCTGGAGCTGTGATTACTGAAAGCGGAGTGATGTCCGCAATCGCGACGTCTTGGCGCCCTGGGAATCTGGGCAGCGCGGATCGTGTCCCTGGCCGCTGCTCCGTCAGACGAGTCGAACAGATGGGTGATAAGATGCACAGTCACGCTGGTGCTACTGGCTCAGAAAACTTTGGGGAGAAAACATAAAAACAAAAACAGTCGCTCTCATTTAGACTATTTCCTGATCCCTCTAAAGAGAATACTCAAGTACAACTATTATAAACATGTAAGCGAAACACACGCAAAAAAGCGATAGCCACGGAAGGTCTTAACTGCAATATTGAAAGGAACAATGTTGTAATGTTGTTGTTTTGTCAGGAGGGGGCAGTGTCGCCTTTTTTGTTAAATACTTTGCTTTCTAAGAGTAAAACAATAGTGTTACATAGTGAACAAAAAGTGATACATAAGTCTAGTTTTGTTCACTATATAAAACATTTTAAAATATGCCTAAAAGAGATGCTGCCATTTAGTGTTATTTGTTTGGCTGCAAAATTCGATGTTATTTTGTCATTTTGCTGAGCGTGAGCCTGTCGTGCCGCATCATACCTGTCTCTCTGTCTGGTAACCTGTCGTGCCTCATCACACCCGTCTCTCTGTCTGGTAACCTGTCGTGCCGCATCACACCCGTCTCTCTGTCTGGTAACCTGTCGTGCCGCATCACACCTGTCTCTCTGTCTGGTAACCTGTCGTGCCTCATCACACCCGTCTCTCTGTCTGGTAACATGTCGTGCGGCATCCCAGCCTTACCATTACCTGCTGCCTACGTGCGATTCTGTAGTCTTTCGGGCACAAATACAGTACCTGTGCGTGCTTAACAATCTACAAAGAAAACGCTTCAGCATTCAGCAGTAATGATCAATAACATTATGACGCCTGTGGGGGTCATTCTACATCCATATTTCAATGCAGTGTGGAAAAGCCTGAGGTTCACTGCTGCACTTCCTTGGTCCCTGTAGACCCTGGGCAGCGGCAGCCCCATACGGAACCTGACGGTGAAGCACACACAATGTGCTCATTCTCTACAGAGTCACGCCATGTGCAGCGCAATGAAAGGGAACCTTTACGGGCCACAAAAACGGAGAAGCTGAAAAATGATTCCCGGTGGGCTTACGGTCCGGCCTGTCTGTTCTGTCCCGTACGTTAGACGCGGCGGATTCTCATGTTTTGGTGCCACGTCTCAGTTTGTTTTCTGTGCAAGCATTTTTAAAGCTTCATATGGCCTTTTCTGTATGGTGTTTTAATGTAAATTTGCGTGGTCTATACTCTTTGTAGTTCCCAGTGAATGGTGGTCTATACTCTTTGTAGTTCCCAGTAATTGGTGGTCTATACTCTTTGTAGTTTCCAGTGAATAGTGGCCTATACTCTTTGTAGTTTCCAGTGAATGGTGGTCTATACTCTTTGTAGTTCCCAGTGAATGGTGGTCTGTACTCTTTGTAGTTTCCAGTGAATGGTGGTCTATACTCTTTGTAGTTTCCAGTGAATGGTGGTCTATACTTTTTGTAGTTTCCAGTGACTGGTGGTCTATACTCTTTGTAGTTTCCAGTGAATGGTGGTCTGTACTCTTTGTAGTTTCCAATGAATCTTTGCTGCTATGAGAATGTAGAACACAACCTGATGAACCTTTAAAACGTAGTTAAAACGGAATTATTCACATTCTTGTTACTGGTTGATCTTAATTGAGGCAAAAAATATTAAATAATAGTAATTCTTCTTCTTATTATTATTATTGTTCTTGTTAAATTTTCAGTGTTGCTACTACTGCTGATCAGATAATCTAAATATGTCACCTGTTGGCTTTTCACTTCAAGTAGGCAAGAATTCGTCTCCTAAGTGCCCAAGAGCTGTCACTCTTCAGAAGGTCTGCCAGCTACGTTGCATCGCCTCTGTCATCGTACCGTAGGCGATGCAGGCTTGCTGCCTGCTTGACGTCTTGTGATACAGGAAGGAGCAAAGGTATTGGTCACATCGTCTCAGAAGACTGACATTTGCTATATAACACATGTTGTGCAAGCTGCCATACCACCAAGCTGTGCTGATTTGCCAGTTATTGTAAATGCCTGGATGAATTACTTAAACTTAAGAAAATAAAACTGTGGAGAAACTTACTATTAGATTTCTGTAGCTACATGTACACACACACAGACTCACACACACACAGACTCTCACACACACACACATGTCGTGTAAACATATCTTTATGGGGACCACTCACACACACACACAAGCACACACACAGTATGCTATAAGGCTGTACGCAGATGCGGGCTCAGAGCTCCGGAAAGACCTGAATTCATAATGATCTGTTGCTTTGACACCTGCCTTCACTCTCTCAGACTTCACCGTTTTCTGGAAATCAGAAGCTTTTCAATCGTCTTTTTCACTTGCTTAAAGGGAGAAATACTTACCTTCGCATACTTACCTGGCAGGGGAGATGCCATGATCAGGAAGGCAGTCAGTCACCCAGCCATTGCCCTGCGGCTGTGCCGACCCCCACCAATTCCCCAAATGTCGGAATCTCCACTGCAGAATTTCTGGTAGTGGCGGGTTGTGTGCACGCTATCCCCTGTTTTTTTTTTTTTGTGTGCAGTGGTGGCTTAATGGTTAGGGAAGCATGCTTGTAATTGAAAGGTTGCTGGTTCGAATCTCAGACCAGCAAGGCGCCGCTGAGGTATACCGCATGGTACCGCCCCCCAAACGCTGCTGCCCGGGCGCTGAATTCGCTGCCCCCTGCTGTGTCGTGATGTCACATACGGGTTAAATGCAGAGGACACGTTTTGCGGCTGAGGTGTGTCAACGACCACCACTGATCACCAAATTCCAAGTTCTTAAACATACATGGCAAACTCCAGATTTCAAAGCTGAACGTGAATAAACTTGTTCCTCTGGATTTAAATTTTGCGCGACTGTATCATATTCATATGCGTTTTTTTTTTTTACCTTTAGTCACAGTGTGAAATAAGTGGATCTCACTGTGCCAGCCTTCCTCAGTGGGGGTGTCTCGGTTAGCCTCCTTATAGACAACGCTTGTTTTGCAGCGCGGGTGAAGCTTATGTAACACCGGTGGATTAGTCATAGGCCTGACCCGGCGCCTCCTCTCTCTCTATCCGCAGTGCTTTTCCTTTCATGCAAACAAGCGTGCCTTTCTTATCCATTATGCAAGTTTCTTTGGAGAATGAGCAGCTCCTTTGAGCCGCCCTGGCCTTTACGTAATCCCAGGCGAACCAGAGAAGCGCCCGCTTTCTGGCCACAAGGGGGTGCTATATATTCTCTCATAAGCTGGTCAGTTGAGGAGCACGTTGTCAGGACTTTCGAACTTCTGAAAGACGTACTCATTCAAAGGAGTGTTACGCCGTCTGCACGAGTCAATGGTGAATAATGCGCAATGACACGTTTTTAAATAATGATTTTTTTCGAATGCGCGTGTGCTTTGTCCTTTTGCTAAGAGATAATGAAGTGAATTTAGAATTAAATCCAGCAACAGCTTGTATCCCATAAGGACCGGAGCTGAGTCGTTTGAATCAGCCGCATAATAAATAAATGAATTTGCATGTGTTGCGTCGTGACTTTTTCAGGCGCCTTCGGCCCATGTGTGCCCGAGTTCAGCATGTCACGTCTCACGCATTTGCTTATGAACCATCGCGTGACGAGAAACGTTAAGAAATTGCTATACTTGTACTTGTGGTGTGTATTATCTTTTTTGATCACCGCACACCCCACCACCCATATACGTACGGGTGTCGTATAATCTATCGGACAGAGGCTCCATAAAATATCGAAATATAATGCCAAGGTTCTGCAAGCTGTTTCCTCAGCAGAGTATAACCCATCGCGTCACTAGCAAAGTGCTTGCTTATCTCGCAGTTATTCATACAGACAGTGGTTTACCCGAAGTCCAAGTGCGCTATAAAATGTACAATGCGTGTGAAATGTGGCACTTCCCTATCGAGCACGTTAACGGTATGCTTCAGCTGATTTGAAAGAAAATGGGATTTATACTTCTTTATATTACCATATATAAAATAAATATTGGTCTTACTCCTTCGTCCACCAAAAAGCTAATTTGATTTGGAGCTCACAGATTACCAAATATACAGAAGCATTTTCCGGGAGTTTATCTGAACAGAAATGTGCATTTCTCCAGTCAAAAATAGGATTGCAATAGTACAGTGCACATACGTTTTATGGCGAAGGACATAACCACTATGGCCTGTAACTCCCTAACAGCCCCATATGAAAACACGACATTAAGCAGCTTTAAATGAAAAAGTGGGTTATTTTCCAGTTTTTTCGCTTAACAGACAAAATTTAAGGCCACAATTGAACAGATACCAAAGGCAAGACACATCGCACAAGGAACGGCAAACGTTCAAAGGGATATAATGGAAGCGTTTAAGTCTGTTTGCACTTCTGTTAGCAGGGAAATGTGTTTTGCTGCCTGGCCGCTCTGCATTTGGCTTCAGCCTGAAAGGACATAACATACCTTGTTGCTAGGTAACATGTCCAGGATGTTGCCACGTGAGCCAAGCAACATTTCTGTGCTGGCCTAAATGTAAAGACTATTTTCAGTGGCTGCGTGGACATGTTTACCGAAAGCGACTTACTTTAGCTTCTTACATGTTTACCTTTACATATGCACATCCAGTTAAACTTCTGAATACGTGTCACAGCAGTTTAGGTTTCAGAGAAACTTATTTTTAGAGAAATATCCTCAGATTCGAGTCCGAAAACACATGGTCACAAGTCTTGTTCATTTAACCATGACTTGTTTTTCCTGGTCTGGGGCTCTGCGCTGTCTGCAAAAACCCCACATCGTTAACAGCGTACCATTTACCGCGCGATGCAACTGCAAGTCAGTATCCAGGACTGGTCCAGTTCATGTGTCGATGGTTTCACCGGTGAAAGAGAAGTTTATTGTGTTACTGTAAAGTTTTTGTGATTTTACAGAAATATATTAATATTCATGAGAAAAATCTTATTTTTATGTGTGATCTCTTGAGACTGCTGCCAGCTCACGGCATGTTCCATTTAAGTGTCCTGGGATTGCGGTTTAAAAGCCTGCCTTTGATTTCGGCTAATCGCGCCGGGCCTCTTCAAACTCCGCCCGGACGCTTCGCAATGTGCTTGAAAACCAGCTTCTCAGGAGAATCGGGGCACTTTTTAAAATGAGTAATACAATCAAATTAACTGCAGTGTCTTGATGATGGCAATAAACATTTCCTTGACTTTGATATAGTTTGTTTATGTTGATGGTATCTGTTTGCCTGTTCCTTGCCTTTTCGTAATTATTACATTTTGGGGAGCGGATTTTCACACAATGTGATAAAAACCTGTAGCTTTCCACCGTGGGGAAAGGGAGAGGCCCCATAAAGACATGAATACAAACATCTATGTGTGTTTGCATGTCTGTATCAGTGGATTATATTTATTTTACATTGTGGGGACCAAATGTTCCCTCGATTTATTAAAAACCTGTTAGTTTGATTTTGTGGGGCCCATTTTTCAGGTCCCCGCAAAGATCTGTGACTGCAATCAAAAATCCTAAAAATGTCAAAAGTCTTGTATTTAGTTTGGTTACTATGGTTAATGGTTAAGGATAGGGCTGGTTGTTGCATGGGGGTTAAGGTTGTTGCATGTTGGAATTAGACTTTTTCCCATAAAAATGAATGGAGAGTCCCCACAGAAATATAATCACAAACCTGTGTGTGTGTGTGTGTGTGTGTGTGTGTGTGTGTGTGTGTGTGTTTCAGGTGCATCAGGTGCCTTACGCAACGTACCGCAGACCCAAACTCTGCCACCGCAGCCTGTCCTAGTCTATAACTAGGAACTGTTTCCATAGCAACGGTTTCTGCGGCTGCAGAGGAGCTGGGAAATGAAATGTAGATTCCACGGGCTTGCTCCCAAATTCACCATCTCATCTCCCAGCATGGCGAGAGGAGTGGAGAGGCAGACGGACGGAGGCACGGATGGAGGGAGGGCGTGGGTG